>VXBA01000626.1:104662-119562 GCA_013399895.1 Serilophus lunatus
ACTAGAAACCAAGGCCCCACTCTGGTCCCCCCGCTGCCGGGAGCCTGGAGGGCGCGGAGCCGCCACCTGGCCCCAGCCCCGACCTCGGGGGCACCGGGACTGGTGCAGGCCCGGATCTGTCCCGGCCCCCGCGGGTACAGGGAGAGCAGGCCCCCATGCTCCCAGGAGCCCAGGGCGAAGAGCCGCCGCCCAGCCCTGGGCCCGAGGGCACTGCTTCCCTCCCCAAACCCCGGGAGAGCAGCTGAAGCAAGGGCCCCCTCCCCCTGCAACGGCTTTGAGGAAAATTGAATTTTAACTCAGGTAAGTGGATTGGTCTCTTACACCCCCCTTCAAAAGCCTTGTTTTTCAAATGGCTACACTATCTATTCTCCACTGCAGGTGTTTGCTTTTGTGTGCTTCTCGTCCTTCTTTAGTTCTCCTTTCTTTACTGCAGTTTCATGGTGCTGCACCAGAGGAACCAAGGAACAATAGTGTAAAACAGCCACATCTACACCATAGATTAGAAACTAGACAGATTAACACAGAATTCACCTCAGAGCTCAAACACTGATGAACAGATCCTTTTTTCTCAGGCTACAAATGTGTAGCTTGTATTATCCTTGCCCCCACTCTGTTAGGTCACTACCCAGTAGAGGTGCTCAGGGTGGCTCCGCCAGGTGTTCTGTATTGGCTGCCTATGTTGCACAGACCAGAGATGCACATGCAGACCATCACAGCACCTTAATTACTGGAGTTTTCAAATCCTGCAGTTGAGATGGTAATTTCACTGGTCTTACACAACAGCCTGCAATCATCTCAGTTCTTCCTCTATGTCAATTGAACAGTCATTTGGCTCCAGTATTCTCATTTTTCATTTTCTATTTACTTCCCTGGCTATTTACAAAAGAGAGATGTATTTATGGGAATGCTTTTTCAGAGGCCCTGCCACATGAGCTTCATGTTCACCCACTTACATAGAGTAAATATCTCTGCCAGACCTCTCAGTCCCTCTTCTTGGGGAAAACAGCATTTTTTCACTTGTGCCTTAGCTCCCAAGCTCATTTTGTCTCTTGATCTGATATTCATTTTCTTATCTTGCTTTTGCATCTGGTAAGAATAGATTTAATTTTGCAGTTCTGCCTGGCATGAACATCTCATGCATGCAAAATTTCATCTCATAGACTGACACTTGCTTTTCTCTTCCTTGCACTTCTGCGATTTTCCCTTTTGTTATTTAAAGAATGTGCAATTGCTAAATGTGTTTTCTTCCATGTCCATCTGCTTCAGAACAGGAATTTGGTATGACACTATGATTACTGTTTTCCTTGTTTTCACTCTATTGTTGCAATATTCATTCTAATTTTTGAGTTGTAGGAACTGACTCATTTCTGATACTCTGACAACATATGCTGCTTTTCTCCATGGTCATGTGGAGTATTGTATTGACTGAATCCATCCTCAGGTGTGGGTAATTCCAAAATAAATTCCTCTCAGTTAATAATAACCTAACTTCAGAACAGCAACTGTTTCTGGTTTAATCAGCTGCTGTGGAGATCCGGTATATGTTCTCCTTTCTACAGACTACATTATCTCACATATTCAAGTGTTCAGGCAGAATTATAAAACTTTAACTAATTTGGTCTGCCATACTTTCAAGAATGAGAGGAACTTTTCCACAGCCTGGGCAACTCCTACTGTGTGGGAGAAATTGAGTTTTTTTCTGGTTGCTTGCTTTGCAATAGGGCATAGCTTTCTTAACTCCTGAGAAATCACAGCTGTTTTTCCCGTTGGGCTGCACTCAGTACTCAAGAGATTGGTGGACAGTTTAACAGTGATACTGTTAAAGATCAGACCTTTTACAGTCTGGGGAGTGCCAGATTACACTTGATTGTCTATTTTATTCCAGGTGCTATCTCTGTTGTTTTTAGGAAAGAGAAATCCCAGCTATAAGCCTAGGCTTGGCAGTCAAGTGTAGCTTCCTGACATTGTTTCTGTCCCACCTTGGAATTCCCCAGCTTCTTCCATGACATTGGCTTCATCTGCTGCAACCCAACAAAAGCTGATCCAATATCCTTTTTCAAACATTTTCTCCTTGGCCTTAATAGCAGTCCCAGCAACTATTTCTGTAGGTACGCAGCAAAATTTGAAGGCCAGATGCACTTCTGCCTTATGGGAGCTGGAAAAAGCCAGATACAGACAGATATGTCGACCCACATGTGCAGTCCCTGACTGTACTGACTAAGTGATAATTTTTGCCTCTTATTATGTCAACACTATGGCCAACAGGCACTTTTCTCATTTGGTGTCTATCACATTAGTATACTTCTAGGCTATCTCTTTCTCAAGACCAGCTTGAAAAAATCTAGTCTAAATTTTTCCTGTTCTTGTTATTTTGTATCTCCTAAGAGCAGAAGGCCTAAGCGAGTTTCTCAGGCTTCTGAACTGGCATCTGACACCCACAATAACCCCATGGGGAGGAATTCACTCCCACATTTCCTTTCCACTACAAAAGGCCTGTGCACCCTCCCTGTATTTTCTCCTGGTTCTAGCTGTGGTAGCCACCTGGCAGACCTTTTTTCTCTAGCGGCACGAATTCATATTAGGACACCCATAACTCCAATAATGTAATCCAATGGCACGAGACAACATTTGTTCTCTAAAAATCCAGTGGACTCTCTACTACAGCTAAGGTAACATGCTAACAGATGAATTTCCTAGAAGTGATGGTAGCAGTATTGTTCTCCATGTCCAGTTCCTTGCTCTGCTTTCTTTCTCCACCCACACTCACCTATCCCAGGTAACTGGAGAATTCACAGTACATTGTCTACAATACCTACAGCTTTTCCAAGTGGATTTTATATATAGAATAATAGGCAGCAAAACTAGTAGGTCAGGATGCCTGGTTTGTTCTTTAGCTCTGAGGCTGACCTCCCCTCTTTTGATTCAGTCATGTTTGTGGAATGACTGAATAACTTGTCAGGCACTCCTGCAACCTGAACCCCAAGCTCACCAAAAGCTGAGGATGTCCCATAAAGTAAGGTAGCTGGTTAGGTACTGGAAGCTGTGCAGCTGCATTATCAGGTTGCTGTGCCAAGTTTACTTAGCTCTGCTGGCTGTATCTTTTCTGTCTGGCACAGGAGAATTTCCTTCTGTCTTTCTGCTCAGTTTGATGAACGTCAGACCGGCCTTGCTTGAAAGTCCACCCACATGAGCAGCATGGTATTGCAGGTTGTTCTGTGTCTGCTCCAAACAAACCACTGCCCCCTCAAAAGATGGATTTTGCATTTGAAATTGGATACAGTATGGTCTACAGCATATTTAGTAACATAGTGCAGCAATTTTCAGGTAATTTGATGACAAGCACCGGTGATTGCCTATGTATCGCCTGTCGTTCTGTGGCACAAACTGCAACGGGAGTTTGGTAAGTTCTACTGGGTTTTCTTTTGTTCCTATCAGCACAGAAGGACAAGCCTATCTTTCATTTTCTCTGCATTTTGCTTGTGCATTTGTCTTTCAAGGAGATGAAGCCCAGCAGTTTTTTCTGCACAGGCTGTTGCTGAACAAAAGCCTTCAGCTTGTATCTGTGACAACAACAAGGGTGGGCACTGTGCAGCATGATCCTGGTCCCAAGGACATTGGCCAGATCCAAGGACATTGCTACTGGCATTGATATGGAAAAGCAGAGATCAAGGTACAACACAGTGTGCATTGACCAAATGCAAGCTGTCATCAACTGTCCTGAAATCCCAGACCTTAGCACCAGTTCCCCTCTGTGGGGCCACCAGGAGCAGAAAGACAATGAACAAGAGGTGGCAGCAGACAAGGAACCTGTGCGTCTGGGCAGAAGCCTATGAGGAGACCCACAGCATGGGTATGGTAGGAACTCTTACTGATTATGTGGTGTTATTTATACATCCTAGATTTATGGAAATGACCAGCTCACTTCAAACCACTGATATCAAAATAATTTTACTGCTGTTTTCTGAATCACCTTTCTTCTAGATGGGCTTTGGCTAGTTACTTCTTTGGGGATCATCTAATTTTATGGCCATTTTTATTGGTTTTGATACACAAGTGAAAATTGCTTTTTACATCCTTCTCCCTTCCCAATTACCTTCAAGGCTGCTAAGCAGAAAAAGTGAGAAAGAAAAATGAAGTCCGCATGTTCTTGTCTGTTCCTTCCACAGAATGTGCATGACCCTAATTCACCTTGAAAATGGCAGCAAATTAATCTGGACAGCTCCATATTAGGAATTACAACTTCAAAAGTGCTTCTACTGGTGTCCTAGTGCTCTAGCTGGCAGCAGTTTTCATAACTTCTTCAAAACTTAGCTGCCTGCACCTTGGTCAGAAAAAAATTCCCACTAGCCTGTCTTCACCAGGTGAGCCCTTTCTTCTTTCCACATGGCTTGACTATAGTTTAGTTCTCTGGCTTTGTAAATGTTGATTTCCATTCTTAGCTGCTGTTCACCCTCTTTATTTTGCTGACCTTTCTCCTCATTTAAAATGTAAAATACTTGAAATATCTAAGTCTTAAGAAGGTACAGGCAAGAGATGCTGTTATAAATTACCTTGCACATAAAGATGGTGTCTTCTAATCTTGCTGCTACTATGTGCATTTGGGGTACACAAAGTTTCTAATATATACTGACCCTTAAGTCAGTCAAATTACAGAAATGAATCCTAAGAAGATTTTATACAACAAAATAGAAAAAAGCAGCATCAAGATAAGTGCCATACTGGCTCCTGGCATTAAGATTTGGTCATGCAGTTTCTCTGAGGCACATGTGGAAAGTGAGGATTGGGATTGGGTGTCAAGCCTTTAGTGAGTGACCATCACAGAGTTGGGAGACTGCTGCTGTTAGCAACAGCTGAGCTTACCAAGTTTGTATTTTTTTTTTAAGCCATGAAACTCATTTATATATAAAGAACTGGTGCAAAGTGACTTTTCAGCCGTGACTATAGCTATCACTACAATATCTGTTAGTCNGCAGAAAAATGAAACTACTTGGAATATAAAATTTAAGTGGTTACTCCCATTCAGCAAACTCTTCAAAACAAAAAAAAGTTGAATCAGCCATCTCATTCAGAACAAATGTCTTCTTGGGGAAAATAATCAATTAAGTGGCTGAATTTGGGATAAACGTTCACTGTTAATATCATACCCACCACGTTACGCAACACAGAGGGAAAACATAGGACACGATGGAAAAGGGCTTTGTGCAAGTGGAAGATGCATAACATGCCCTTACACATTGCTCTGGTCCATTTTCTGTCAGTGTCTTCAACAATCTATGGCGATAGTTCATGAGGTAAATTTGCTTCCAACCACGTTCAAACCATTCCTTGGCTAAACAGGCCTAGTAAGTTTCTCTGGTTAAAATGCTGGGGCAGTCAGCTGCTGGTGTCAGTTTTCCTGCTTTCCTTTCTTTCTCGATACTGGCCCTTTGTTAGCATGAAAACAGGGCTTTGCTGTAGTTTACAGACAGCAGAAGACTTGGCCTGACTTCAGGATCTTGAGAAACCAGCTATTTCCACAGAGATGGTATGGAGGGCCCTGAGTGCTGGAGGTGCTCCAGCATAGCTTTAGGAATCACCATGTCACCTAAGCTCCCCAGGGGCAAATTCCCATTTGAATTGAGTGTGAATTGGAAGCAGCAATACCTAAGCACAAATTTGAAAGGGACATTTGAAAAGGACATGTATAAGATGCTCAAATTTTTTTGTGGACAGACACTGTTTGCTTGTTCTGGATGTTACTAGCTCCTATCTCACGTGCTGTGCCTTCATATTTAGCACAGATCCATGAAATTTAAAAAAATGTTCCAAAAATTGTAAAGTTGGGGGTTACAAATTTTGCAAGTCACCTAAACTCACTGCTTGTCTGAATTGCTTCTTTCTGCTCTAAGCTGTGTGCAGTTTGTACTCAAATACAGTGTTTTCCCAGTTTTGCCTTAGGGTGGATTTTTATTTTTATCTTTTTAGAGGAAAGTGCTCTGTAGTGACCTTAATAAATAAGAAATGGACACCTGTGTTACAAACAGTCTCAAAAATTACATTGGAAAGTAAACACTACACAATCAAAATATGCTTTATACTCTTCACTAGTAATTGAGTACCAGCTCTAAAATTATTGGAAAAATCTCAAGAACAACTTGGCAACTATTTTCAGAGAGCTGAAATGAGCTTTGTGTGCTGAGATCGTTAACAAGACCGAGAAAAAAATGTATTCAGTGGAGTTTCCCATCTATTAGATTACTTTGCCTCTCCGGCAGTCTCCAGAGAAAGCCTCTGGCTGCATCTTAAGGTCACTGAATCACTTCACTACAATAAATGATCTCGCTAGCTGGAAATGTTGGAGAGGCTCCCTGTGCCTCCACATTGCTGTATCAGTGAGTCACTTCAATCCCTGTGCTCGTGGATGAGCATGCACCGCACCCAACCTGCCCCCTGCCCGGGTCATTTTGTTTTCTTTGTCCTCCTTCGTGTGCTTTTACTTTCATAACAGCATTAAACTGATAGAGATCTATGTATTTTACAGTCTGTGGACAGAATGAGAATAGAAAACCAAAAAATGCATGATTCAGGCTCCCTAATCTTAGGAGTCTTTAACTCTGCCACTTGTAGGCAATTACAAGAAGGAGTCAGCAATGTTCCCGTGGGGCTGTGACAGAGCAGAAGGACAAAGTGTCCCAGGGCAGGAACAAAGCTCTCTTCCGCACCACTTGAAACTTGGAGACAGCAAGTGTTGACAGTCAGGACTGAAAGGTGTGCCAGTTTAAAAGCAGTTGACATGCATGGTTTAGCACATCATGTAATCAGTAACAGAAGGTCACATCAGCCACAGTTCTGTCACAAAGAGTAGCAATATCTCACAGCTGTGATCCAACAGAACATGGATGAAGAAGACAAAACATATCTTTGATAAATGCCTTTATTTCCCTCAATAGGAGAGAGCAAGCTGTTCCCTTGGAGAAACAAATTACAAAACCAAGCAAGCCCTTGGCAACATTTCTTCCCCTTATCTCCCAAGTTTGCAAGACATTTCTCTTCCAGCTTTGTTCTCTATTTCATCTTTATAACTTGCCTTTCTCTAAAGATCAGTCCTCTTTTAGATTGAATCCTTGTAGGAGATAGGAACAAATAATCACCACTGAGTTACTACTGGGGTAGTTCAGTAGTGCTGGCTACAAACCAGGCTATCTCTCAATCACTCTCAGAGTTCATCTATGCAAAGTTCCTATGTTATAAAGCTATTACTGGCCTTCCACTGCAGCAACTCCTGTTTGGGCGTGCTTGTCTGAGTCCAAGACACTGCATTCCACTTCTTCAGAGTAGCAAAGCTATTGCCGTTTCTTCCCCCCCATAGATCTCAGATGATTGTCTCCTCTGGTTTTCTGCACTGTCATAATCACAGAATAATTTGGGATAAAGGGTCTCTCTGGAGATCACCTACCTCACAGCAAGGCTAACTTCATTAGTTACAGCAGGATGTCCAGGGCTGTTCAGGGACTTGACCATCTCCAAGGGTGGAGAACCCACAGCCTCTCTGGAGACCCTGTGCCAGGGTTTGACTGCTCTCATTGTGAAGGATTTTTTCCTTACATTGAATCTGAATTTCCCTTGCTGCACCTTACACATTTGTTCTTTTATTGTACCTCTTGATCCTCTGATGTGCCCCTCCAAAAAGATTCTTGTCATTGTCCTCCTTACCACCCTCAGGCAGCTGAGGACAGCAGTGAGGTTTCTACCACTTTACTTTACAGCTTTCTGAATCTCAGTGCTCTCTGGTAGACAAAGGATCCAGGAACACAGGTGCTTTGCCAAAAGACATCCTCAAAAAGTGAAGACAGTCGAGATTTCAGAAATCTTAAGTACAAACAAGCCGCTTCCAAATATCTCAAATTGCCTGAAAGCCCAGTGGAGTCAAGAAAAAAGGTCACCCCCACAGAACATTACTGGGCTGGGTATTCAGCCTCTCTCAATTAGAAGTTAAACATGGGATGCTGCTCTTACATATTACATTCTCATGCTGCTAAAGATCCAGGTAGGATTTGATCTGGGATCTTCAGTTTCAAAGGACAAAAGAGTCGAGCCGGAATGACCTCTAATTTTGCATCTTGCAGACCTCTTCCTTTCCCCACCAGAATACAGTATTTTTAGAATATGCTCAGTCTCCTTATGACCTGATTTCTTCACATTACACCATGAATGATTAGCGTATAACCTTTCCCTTGAGAGGTACCTGCACCTCAACAGTCAACAAACTCATTACAGTTCTGCAACAAAAATGCACTTCTGGCCCAATCACAAATACATTTCTGATCATTATTTTAAGAAAAATTGCTTCACTGAAGCAATGTGATCTTTCAGCAGCTGATGGGACAAGGCTTGCTTTTATAGACAGCTGCTTTAGTATGGCAGATATCAAGCAGGCTTCTGGACACATAAGACTGTGTATTTTCTTTCAATTTATGCTTTAACACCGCTTGTAGGAGAGTATTTTTGTGTTGTGTTTCTCTAGAGATCACTTCGACAGAAATGGAGACATATTTTTTCCATAGGGAAACCCCCTATATTTTCAACAAAATAACTTAAAAATATCAGCTAAAATAAAGAGCAAGGAAATGTTGTCTTAAAGATTCAGTGACACCTGATGTTCAGGCAATGGATATGGTATTCCCTGGGGGAGGATTCCCAAGGAACTTGTCAGACCATTGCAGTGGGTGCGTCTGAAGGGACAGTCTATTAATGCAGGAGCATCCCTGAGGAGAGAGAGTGAAAACTCGCTCCCGTACTGGCCATCTTCACTTCCCTGGGGGGTGATCCAGCAGAACACAGTGCTGAGGACGGGCCCAGGAAGATCAGTGGGACTGAGGGGCGGAGGAAGACCAGCAACCCTTTTCCATTTCTCTCGTACTCCACTGTATTTCAGTTTTTCCCCGGGATTGGCCTCAGCTTGTGCTGAGCTCCCACTGCCCAGAGCAGAGGCCAGATTACAGGTGTGAGTTGTTCCCACACAATCCACAGCTAGCCAAACTGCAGAGTCTGAAAGGCATCAAGGGTTAACACGGCCAGGAATATTTGTGGCACTTGTTTCACCATCGGTATTAGGATGCTATTCATGCCTCTCTGATGGCAACCTATTTCTCTCTATATAGATATTTAAATGATTCTGCTCAACGAGAACCATCAAGACTGGGGACAAGGGTTATAAAATGCAGAAAAGCTTTCAGCAAACAAAACATTACCATGTAGCCTAGTCCAGAAGATGCTCCTAGCAAACAGCAACATCGGTATATGTGGTGGAAGTCCAGCTCCAGGTTTCTGTACAGACAAGAGGAAGAGATGCAGCATGCTTGCCAGAGGAACTGGTAATCATTTGACCCAGACTAACATCCAGAGAAGCAAAACCATGCCTAGATGGTGAATGTGATGCCTAGATGGTGAATGTGGCCTTTTCACATAAGGCCAAAGGAAGACTGAAGTAAAGACAGAGAACACATTTCTTACTGCTGCTTGAAGGAAACCTACCCTTGCATCAAGTCTGAGCTGCGGCTGCTCTGCAGAGGGCAGGGATGGTTTCGGGTGTTCATCAAACAGCCGAGAGAGACAGTAACTATAGCCAATCAGAATTCTGATCTGGTGGTGTGTTCTCATCCGTGCAGAATCTCCCCTGCCTTGCTGAAAATGTGAGGAATTCAGTTCATATTCTCCAGTTTCTCTTCTTGTCCCTCTTACTAAAACTGCCACAAAAGCATCCTTCTTTTTTGCCTACTAGAGTCTCTCTTCTCATTAGCCTTTTCGTCTGGCAGTTTGTGTGTGTTCTGCTTCCTGTGAATATTTTCCTCTGAACTGTGTTTCCTCATTTTTTTCCTAACTAGCCTCCTGTTCTTCTGAGATGTCAGAGCAAGCAGGATGCTTTCTTCTATAATACAGAAGAGCTGCTGTCCTAGCACCACCCTTCATGGTCCTTTTCCAAGGCCAGACATTTTGGGATTTGCTCATCTAAATTTATCTGGTGTAAAGAACAGTAAATACTGAATGCTATTCAATAATTACCAGTCATTTATATGTGCTGGACAGCTGGTGATGTATTATGTTAGAAACCATTACAGGCTAAGCTTTAACGTAAAAATGCACTTGATTTGAGATTTTGGCTATGTTTAATGAGTTTGTACTTTTTTTCTTCCCTGCTTAAACACATCAATTCACCTCTATCTATAAAATGCTCTGAAACAGCCCTTGGTATCAGGATACACAAATCTGCATTCTGATAATTTAAAAAACCCAGCTCTTGCTTTTCCCTGAAAGCCAACGTTCCCAAGGTTATTTGTGCAATCAAGGTCAGATGCATCATAAAACCTATTATGTAGGATACGCTTGCTTTTAATCTCCTCCTTTATGACCTCTGTTTCCACACTAGGAAGTGCTCTTGATTACAAAGTCTTTGCAGCGGTGAAATAAAAGACAACATGCTGGTTTATTCTTGTATCTTCTATTCAAAATCAATTATAGCCTGATCATCTGTGCTACTACTAGAAAATACCGTGCAGATGTTTCCAACACAGGTCAGGAGCTCTGTTTACTTAACACTTACCTTTCTGCCCAGTCCTCCTGTTTTAAGAAGGAGCTAAGCATGGTCTTCGAAGAACATACTAGAGTGCAATTGCAAGTAAAAAGTCTCTGGCTATGAAATACGTATCACGATATAAATATTGATTGCACTAAATCTGGCATATTTATCACTAGTGTCAGCTTCAGTTTTCTGTGAAGTCCTCCTGGTCCCAAGGTGCAGGAGGCAGCAGCCTGTCTCCGGCTGTTACCTCGCAGGTGCCGCCAGGAGAGGGCATCGGCTCACAGGGTGTCCCTTCCCGTTATCCCCTCGACCCGACTACTGGTCCTGGCTGCTCGCCGCACCTGCCGGGACTCACCGCCACCCCCCCTGCTTCTCCCTCCAGCCGGAAAGGCTAGCATCAGCCCTGGGTTTAACCAGACCTGACTACTGGAGGACTTGGTTTAAAATCCTACTGCTTGCTTACGGTATTCTTAGGCCTCCTTAAAATCATCTGTGTAAGAGGCAAGACACTTCTGCAGGTGCTGCTTAGAGTTGTTGTCTCCAATACTGAGGCCAAAAGGCAAACCTGAATACAGTTGTGTTTGGGGTTTTGTTTTAGTATTATTCTGGCAGGGTGAGATGTATGGGTTTTGGTTGTGAGAGGATTGTGGGGGATGTATTAGTTCTGTTGGTTTGGGACTTTTCACTTCTACTTCATAAAGTGAAATCTCACTCTATCATTTTTTTTCTGGCCAGATGGAGCCAGGTAGTTTGCTCCATACTTTGGAGGTCTCTGAAACCTTGTATGTTACTCCTTTCTGACTCAATGAGAGTTATTTATTTCAATTTTTCTATTTTGGAAAGAAACTTCAGGCAAACATTGCATATTGACAAAATGCTGAGAAACTAAGCAAAGCATCCATCACCAAAATGGCTGGTCTGGTTTCAGGAGTTCCCACTCATTTAAAAATCTCATTGTCCAGCTTTATAACAGCGGAACTGGGCAGCAATTCTTTCAATTTACTTAGCATGGAAACCAGAGTCAGATGTAAAGATGATTTCTTAGCTCTTTATTTAAACTTCTGAGGACAGAAGGGTCTTTTTCATCATGATTTCCAAAAATCTGTACAAACAATTTTAAAAGGAAACACAGCTGATAATAGTTAGCCAATAATAGTTATGCCATCTGTATGCATGGGAGGTTTTTCCTGGCCTTTTCGGCAAACTCATCACTATTCCACTGAGCAAAAGTGCATTTGCATCGAAGATGTCTCAAGTCCCTTCTAGCTCAGCACACCAAGAGCCGCTCTCACACTCCCTTCCAACCCCAAGTGCCGTGGGAAGCAAAGCAAATTGATAAATTAACAGAAGATCTTTCAGAGAGGCAATCCTTTCTAAATATATAGAACGGTGTTAGAACTTAGAAAAGTGCTGAAGCACTGAGATTTCATTGATTTTAAAGGAAGCAAGAAGCAAGGCAATTAGGTAACTGCATAGGCTACAGATTTTTTCTTTTTATTTTCAAAAAGCTATTTCTGCTAGATGAGCTGAAATTCTGATTTCCCACAACAGCTGGTAAAATTGAGTTAGTAGCATCTAGTAAACATTTGGCTTCCAGTGGCAGACAGAACAGTTGATGAAGACATGTTTCCCACTTGCTAAATGGGATGAAGACACCATATGTCTAATCAGTTACACAAATAACATAATACCTTTCTTCGGTACCCCTGGAAGAAATTTTGCTTGGTTTTACTTTAACTACTTTTATCGGGTAATGTATCACCACATAGCATTGGCTCTGGTGCTGGCTAATCCCAGTGGAAACACTGTGAATATTTACTTAAGTCTAAGGCAGTAAAAGTGCAACTGTGCCACAGAGTTTGTGCATTCCCTATTACACCAGCTCAGGAGCAGCAAATGAACAGGTATGGACAACTCATATGGGATTGCATTTCTTTGTCAACAGATTCGGTTTCCCTGAAGTTTCACCTTCTCCCAAATGACATGCAAACAGTATGATTTTGCATTTCTTGCTGTAGCACAGCTGGACCATCTCTGTTTGAAAAGCTGGTGCTCCAGCTGCCTCTGAAGCATGGTAAGGCAATTCCTGTCATGAGGAAATTCAGGACCTTTCTGCTGAACATCGGCTTCCTTCACACACTGTGCCACTGCCACACCTTCCCTCAGCAAACAGGAGGTTCCTCCATTGCCTTTAAAAAACTTTCCAAGAATTACAGGCCAAATCCCTGGAAAAGGTGCTATTAGACTTGGAAAAAACAAGACAAATTTTTTTTAATAAGTGATTACTTCACTACAGAGAGAATGTTTTCCCAGACTACAAGAGTTCCAGCTATTTCATGGTGGCCTTTAGGCTTTCTGGTGCCATGGTACCTTGTGGCCTTTGGTAGACCTTCCTCACAATCAAAGAAGCTGCCTCCTGCCTGAACTGTTCAATTTCTAAGGAGACAAAATGCCCAGGTGACAGAGGGTGACCTTGGCCACCTGCCAGACAGCCACCCAGCTGCTCTCTCCCTCTCCTCAACAGGATTTGGAATGGAAATAACATGAAAAGCTTGAGGTTTGAGATAAAGACAGGAAGGTCACTCAGTAATAATCTTCACGGCTAAAACAGATTCTGGAAAAAATACTTGAATTTATTTCCAGTTAAAATCGAACTGAATGCTGGGAAACAAAAAGTAAAACATCTTCTCCTTTATGCCGTTCTTCCCAGGCTGTTTCACTATTTCACTACTGACTCCTCTATCTCCTCTCTGCTCCAAGTGGTGTGGGGAGGCTGTGGTAAGTCCATAGCAGCTCCTCACTCCTCCTTCCTATACATGCTCCAGCATGGGTCTTTACCACAGGCTGAAGTCCCTCAGGATAAACTTGCTCCGGCATGGGCTCTTCCTAAGTTGCAGTTCCTTCAGAGTATGTCCATTTGCTCCACCATGCAGTCCTCCATGGGCTGCAGTGTGGATATCTGCTTTGATGTGACCTCCACAGGCTGCAGGGAAATCTGCTCTGGCACACAGTCACCTTTTTCCCCTCCTTCCTGTCCCACCTCGGTGTCTTCGGGGCTTTCTCACTCCTCTCTCTGCTGGGCAATGTTTTGCCCTTTCTTAAATATATTTTCACAGAGGCACCAACACCTGTTTTTTGCCAGAGTGTAGAGTGGGACTTGAGGGAGTTCCATACTGTGGTCCTACAAGCTTTAGAATGGCTAGTACCCCATTCTCAAGCAATCCCCCAGACCCTCACACTACTCACTGGAAAAATGCTCCAGAGCCGTTCCATCAACGAAGGCCCTCTCCCCTATTTCTAGGCTAGGCTGACTCTTGGGTAGCTGGTAACATTTGTTTTGTGTCACACACACAAAATAGCTCATCTTCCTTCATGGTGTCTACTGTCATCATGTCTGTGTTGGCTGCAATTACATCTCTTCTTATCCTTGGTCTTGCTAAATACATGTCTTGCAGGATTTTCCATTTCTCTGACCATCCAAGTAACTCTCCTATACAGAGCACCTTTTAGAGTCAGTTTTCTTGAGGGCAGGTGTATTCATCAAAAGGAAGTCTCATCAAACCAGATTCTAGCACATTCCTCTCACTCTAGCACATTCCTCCTACTAAACATAAGACTTTTTCTCCCCCTTTTTTCATAGTAGCAGCTATAAGTTGTTGAACAGATGGTTCTCAAATGTTTTTCCTTCTCTTTAGTTGTGTCCAACTAAAACTCCTACTGAAGCACCTGAAATTCTGCTACTGGTGCCTAAGGGGACTTCACGCTACTCCCATCCCTTACTCCAGTGATCAAGGCCATGTGGTTGTTGCTGTAGGGTATGCAATCTTCCTTGGGACTGACAAGGCTTCCTAATGTTGTCATCTCCAAATATTGCTGCAAATAGTCCTGCTTTTTATACCAGGTTCTGTCCTAAGATAGATTAATGGGCTCTGTTTATGCTGAAAGCATTGAGACAAACCAACTGTTCATCAGTGTGACCTTGTGTAGTGGTTTAACCCAGGCTGGATGCCAGGGGCCCACTACAGCCACTCTCTCACTCCCCCCTTGCCCAGCTATAGAGGAGAGAGAGAATATAACGAGAGGTTTCATTACTCATGATAAGGACTACAACAGATTCTTTGCTAATCACCATCACAGGCAAAACAAGACTCCATGTGGGAATAATAGTTAAGTTTATTACTAACAAGATCAGAGCTGAAGAGTGAGAGACAGTAAGAGGCACCTTTTCTCCTCCACCTCCCTCCTTCTTACATCCAACCTGCTCTCCCGCAGCGGTCAAGGGAAAAGGCGAGGTGGAGGAGGGGGTTGTTATGGTCAGCTGCTGTTTTCAGCCACTGCTTGG
>VXBA01000626.1:119690-160906 GCA_013399895.1 Serilophus lunatus
TCCGGCGAGAGTCCATCCCATGGGCAGCAGCCTTTCAGACACTGCTACCACATGGGTCACATTCCACAGGGTGCAGTCTCTCAGGCACAGGCTGCTCCAGCGTGGGCCCCACAGGCCACAGGTCTTAGCAAGAGAATTCTGCTCCAGCATGGGCTCCTCTCCATATGGGCCACAGTCCCGTGCAAGGACTCGGCTCCAACATGGGCTTCCTACAGGCCACAGCCCCTTCTGACATCCACCTGCTCCAGCGTGGGCTCCTCCACGGGCTACAGGTGGATCTCTGCACTCCTGTGGTCCTCCATGGGCTGCAGGGGCACAGCTGCTTCACCATGGTCTTCCCCATGGGCTGCAGCTGGATCTCAGCTCCGGCTCCAGGAGCATCTCCTCCCCCTCCTTCTGCACTGACCTTGGTGTCTGCGTTGTTGTTCACAAGTTCTCACCCTGCTCCTCTCTGCCAGCCATCTTCATCTCACCTAACCTTTTTTATTTTCCTTCTTAAATATGTTATCACAGAGGCGTTCCTTCAACTGCTGATTGGCCTGGCCTTGGCCAGCGGCGGGCCCAGCCTGGAGCTGGCTGGAATTGGCTCTGCTGGACATGGGGGAAACTCCCAGCAGCTTCTTGAAGAAGCCTCCCCTTGGCCCCCCCCGCTGCTACCAAAACCTGGCCACAGAGAAACCAATACACCTTGCTTGTCCATGGATCCTGTTGCTGGTCACTACACTCTCTAGTTCAGATAATAATTTCCAAGATTAAAAATACTACCTATTCCAGATGGATGGCAGATGTATTTCCTTTACCTACATGGTATTTTTTATTAAAAACCAATATGGGTAAGTCAAGTGTGATTACTCTGAGAAAAGCTATGTTACATTTTCTCCCATTTTCTTTTTTACTTCCTTGTACTCAACCATTCTTCCTGTTTATTCTGAAACTTTTCATTATACTGAAATCAGACTATCGAAGTCTACCAGCTACTTTTTACATTCTTCCTATATTGTATCTACATTATATGTCTTGAAACACAAAACATGTAACTGTCCTCCTTCTCCACATCCCAGTTTGACTGATTTAAACAAGGCACACTTTTTTTTCCTCCTTTCTGTTTGAGATGATTTTAGCATCTTTGCCTTAAAATCTAAAGCCTCTACTACTGTCATGTCATGGGAACCCAGCTTCCACTCTTCATCCAGATAAGCTCTACTGAAACATATGAACCTTTTTTTTTAAAATATTCATCTAATTAAATGGATTAAAATTTGAAAATTGAACTCAAGTTTGCCTTATAAGCCAGTTCTTGAAACATCTTGATGATTAAAACTGATCACCTTTGTTGGTTCAGTAATTCTTGGCAAGAGGATGACAGTGACAACCTAAGTTAATTTTCTGTACTGGTGTAACTCTGAGCCACATTTCCCTAACAGGAGATCTCTAGTTTTATCACCCCCTGCACTGCCCTGAGGGGATTCCCAGCAGAACCCACAGTCAAAGTAATTTAGCTTCCAATTTTATTTATGCTTTTCTTCAGCATTCAGCTTTTACACCTCTTTTTTGAATAATACATTCAAGTCTCATACAAGAGACGTACATTTTATCAAGACAGCTATCCAATATCAAAGGCAGAAGCAACTCCCAGAACATCTCTCCATTAAGTTTTGGGCTTTTGGGGATTTCTTTGCCCCAGTTTTGGTGGTAAAAGTCCCATCAGAAGCTCCGACACTTACTTAGTATATGCCTTGCATCAAGTAAAATACACAGTCAACCACAAAGATTTCCAGAGTTGTTTTCTGCTTTTCTTCTTCCTGCCAACTCAGGAATCCCAGTGTCTGAGTGATTTCGGCTCCAAGGGTGGCTTGCACATCTGTGACACAGCATTTGGGGTCTTCACATCAGGGCCACCCTAAGAAAAGCTATGTTCTGGGCTTTTGACCTATCCCACTCACAGCTTAACTAAAGCTTAACACTTCTGTCTCGCTCACTCAGGCTGTAGTGTCTGGGTACAGGGAGGATTTGATCATGAGCTGCACAAGATCTTAAGAGTTTGGTCATTCAATCTGCAAACAGGTACTGAACTGTCTCATTCTGCTCAGCCAACTTTACATGAAACCTCTCCATCCCGTTGGCAGCAGTTGGTCTTTTTTCATCTCTCCAGCCTTTATGACACAAAAGTTCTTTCTGAGGACTCTTTCATAATCCCAAGCACCAATCACAGCTCTATCTGTTGGGAAAACTGAAGGTGATCAATGAACTGAGGTAATCCAAAGGCTATTACTTGTCCCAGGTCAGGTAATGCACAGGAAGCTCAGCCAGGTGGGCAGACACAAGGCTCCTACCTCAGTCCATCAGTTATGGGAAGATGGTGTCTGATCTAACCCATATAGACCCATCTCAGATCCTTTTCAGTTGCTGCTCGGAGTGTAGAAGATAGCCAGGAACCACAATCTTCTCTGTGCAGGTGTGAACACTACTGATGCTATACATGTTCCCAAGATCACATCTGTCAGTTTTGGACAGTCAGTGAGTCTACATGGTGAAAAACAATGATAAAGCCATCAGGTTTTGCCACTGAGCTTGGAGGCGAGGTTAGGAGTGCAGCAACCCAGTCTCTGCTGGCACATGGAAGGCCAGGTTGGTCCTGTGGTACTGTACATTTGGCTTATCCCAAGAAGTGCACCTTACTGAGCCTTGCTTAGAAAAACACTCATTTCAGAAGTTGAACTGGCATGTGAAGAAGAGGAAACTCTCTGAGCAACCACCTCAGGCATTCAGAGCACCCTCCCAGAGACCAGTGTAGCATGAAACCTGAGCTCCTCATATAAAATGCAAAACCCCTTTCCCTGGTCTATGATTCTTGTTTTAAGAGTCTGCAAGTGAGAAGCAGACAGCTATGTAAGTAGTTCTGATCTACCAAGTCCATCACCAACCTGTCTGGTATTGTTGCAATCTCCTAATTAATACTCAAATTGTAAAGGGCTCCAATACAATCACTTAAGTGCAAAAGGAGGTAAAAGGAAATTGCAAAAATGCTCCCACTCTTGTGAGAGGTATTATTCCCATTTCATAGACAGGATAGCAGAGACTGAAAGTTCCTCTCAGACACGTCAAGCTTTGCTCCTAGCACTCATCATCTTGGAACTGTTTGGGCTGCTCTGCCTTCAGTGAGTCAGTAATCCCAGCGGGAGGTTTGATCCATCACATGGACCAGTATTTCTACAGCCAGACAAGGGAACTGAGTTTAGTAACAGCCAAGGGTTTCAGTAAAGAATTTGTTACCGAATATCTGCAGCTATTCTTCCATCATGGTGGCCCCTACTTGGCCTGACGCAGGATGGGGCAATGCATTACATCTGTATAAACCCAGAGAATTCAGGCAGAGATCATCAAAAGTGTTTTAATGATTAAACCATGTCAAACATTAACAATGAAGTATATTCAGACGAGCCAAGGGTTTATTTCTAGCACATTTAGACAGCCTATTTTGAACATTATAGCTGCTGTACTGAGCTATGTAAAGACTCTGCAAACCAGTACCTAGAAATGAAGACACACGCACAAACTTTGATAATGTAAACATAAAAGACACTGTCTCCTTCAAAACAAGGAATGAAAACCCACAAGGCTAGCAGAACTTATTAATTCCTTAAGAGATGTGCAAAATTTAAAAAAAAAAAAGATTTAAAAACAATTAAACATGTTAAAACTGGCATTTATATAAATATCAAAAAACCCAAATAGTTAAATTTGAGCAATGACCACCAGAATGTCTTGCACAATTCAATTTTTCAGAGCTTAATGAATAAAATATTCGTAAGCCAAACTCCACCATAGCAGATACCAGAATACCAGCAACAGATACTGGCTTTGCAACTGACTCCTTGTATGTGCAAGGCAAGATTTTACAAGACGGAGTAACTTTAACCAGGACTCAAACCAAATCCTCAGATAACAAGCCAAAACATTACCAGTGATATACACAACTCACATTACAGAAACAGACATTTCCAGCACATTTCAGTAACATTTAAAAAACATTAGATATGACTTAAAACTCTTTAAACTTGCTTGTTTGGGGAAAAAAATCACCTTTATGTTAGGCACATTTTAAAAAAGTGAACATATGCTACATGAAGAACAGTTCAAATACCAACTTAAATACAAACAATTCCATCAGAAAAGAATCTTTCTGTCTCCACTTTTAAATACGCTTTCGGATATGTCACAGACTTGAACAGTAGCTGCTAAAATGTGGGTATGGCTATGGTAATAACACTTGAAACTCTGACAGTTTCATATTAGAAACCACTCTTCTTTTAGCATTTAAGAATTCTCAGAAATAGGAAAAAGAAAAAAAAAAAAAGTGAAAAGAATAGATGGGTCCACCCTGTATATGCTCTAAACCTTAGAGACAATATTTAAATCTTACTGGACTGTGTAAGCGCCAATTACTTTTACACCAGTGACATACTTCAAATAAAAAAATAACATCTATTAAAAAGGTAAAATAACTTTTCCATCTGGTTTGTGACTGTTTAGTCAATTAAAGCCAAATATACAAAACTAAATGTGCCATTTCCAATTTCACTGTATCAAGTAAGAGATACGTAACCTTGTGTATCACATACAGAACAGTAAAATGATCAATGGATTCTTCTAAATGACTTTTTAATAAAAAGTCAGTCAACTGAAAAGTTGAAACATACCCTAATTTTTAAGCCAGTAATAAGCTTTGGGCCCTGCTTTTTAATTTAAGGCATGTGTGTTTATCTACTGAAACCAGCATCATACAAATTACCTCTACAATCACATGCATGATCTATAGTAAAAAAAATGGAGGTTTAGATTACAGTGTTTTCAAATTGTGAATCATAATTCAGCACCTATCATATTGACTAGTAAGGCAACAGCAGTGTTGGATAATATAATACTCCCTTCCACAGTCTATAGCAGGGTCAGTGACAGCCCAGAATTATTTTTAAACTTTAACCTACTTTTATGTTCTGTATACAGTTTCTAGGGTGTTTGCACTGGTTAAGTCCTACATAAATCACACTATTCTAGGCAGGAATAGTTACAGTAGCCATTAGAGTATTAGTGCACAACTCTCATTGTGCTTACAATCAGATGATTTTGTTGTTGGGGTTATCAAAATGGTTTTTCAGTTTGGTCTTCAATCCTTCCTTTGTTTCCTTTGTTTCACATTGTTCTCAAGGGAAGAAAAGCTGTTTGTGTACCCGTTCGCAGTGGCCGTAGAGCCGTTCTGATACTCTTTCCTCCTCGAGGATGCCTTCTTGTTGTAAGTCTAGAATATATGGAAAGACACATGGTTTTGCTTAATTAGATATAAATAACCACTTCTTCACAGTAACTCTAGAAACACAAAAATAACTTACATTCATCATCTTTAAAGACCTTGTGCCAGTGGTAGAGTCTAACAAGTTCTACCACCTTCTGTATATGAGACTACACTATGCCTTTCATTCATCACAGCAAGAAAATGAGTTCACTTGAAAAGAAAAAGGCTTGGCAGTATGATGGCAGTGTTATGTTAATTATAAATTAGAAACAAGGGAAGCGAATTTATGAGCAGACTGCAGAATATACTCAAAACAACAAGTGAGGAAGGAGTTTTGAAGCACTGCAGGTGACAGAACGCTGAACAAAGCCAGAACAAGAAGTAAGTAAACAAGAACAATGAGAGAGGTTCAGAGACAGAAATGTGAAAGGAATTTCCACTGGCCAACACGAGAATCAAAAACTAACACAATCGGGGTACTCCAACTAAAAAAATTTGACAGTGAGAAAAAATATACATTAATTAGTTTTTTTTCAAAGGGGCTCGGTTGTCTGACAAAGGCACGTTTTTTTCTGTGTGTGAAAGGAACTTACTTTCCTTAATGTTTAACAGTTAAAATATGAGTATAATTGATAAAGTTGAGTGATATTTGGAATATAGGATAGTGTTTAATTAGCATGTTCATATGCAGCAAGTCATAGGAATCATAGGACTTATTTTAAGAAGTACCAAAAGATCAGACAGGGAAGCCTGCAGTGTTTCCCCCCATGAACCATTCCTATGAGAATGAAAATGCTCAACACTTTCGAAAGACTAAAAACATGTAACAGAGTTTGCTTGTTTGGGAGCAGCAGTCTGTGTTGGTTTGATTTTCTGAAGATGGGTATATCTTTGTACAGAACCCGATAATTTACTGCTCAGAAAAACACATACCAAGTCTGGATCTGTTCACACATGAAATCAGCTTTGTAGAAACACAAAACATTCGTGTTCCATACGAAAATTCCAAAATACAAACAAATATCTGTAAAGGTGAACCAGAACCAGTATGTTGGGCATTTAGGAAGTTTCCCTGGATATCAAACAAGCATTTCCCTTTGTAAAAGCAGGAATGAACAATTCCTTTAAGTGCTTCACAGGTTCACATGCTGCTGGTTTATTTCAGGCCGGAAAGCTGTTTCGTACATAAAGCTCTTCCTCTCCCTTATCTGCAGTTAAAATTGCACTAGTAAGCCACTTTTTTGCACCACTCTGCTTACTGAAATTACTAATCATTCTAAATTAGAAATACAAAACATCAGAAGTTTGGAAAGTGAAGAGTAGATCAGCAAGTGTAGTACTTCAAGAACACATGCATGGACACTAGCAGAAGGACATTTCAAGCTTATCTTTTTGTAAAAAGCTTTCCAATGAGACATGGCCAGCAGAACGCTAGAAACAGTTGACAAATGTTACTTTTACCTGAATATAGAAATTTGTGAAGAGGATAATCAAAGAAATCATGTAAGAAATCTGAAAATACAGCCACCCCTGAGGAAATGCACATGGCCAAACAACACCACAGCTGGTCTGGAAGATTGTCAGGACGAACTGAATCTGAGGAGAGAGAAAAGAAAAAAGAAAAATGGAGCACACTAATGAAAGGAGGAAAAATCCTATTAGTGACCAAGATCTCAACAATTATTTCCAAAACAAGTAAATAATACATAATATTGTGTGTTTAACAAGTTTATCTTGCCTGTAAACCTGAGTTAGCAGACATTCATTCAGGTTGTGGTATTCTGTTCTTTAAGCATGTTTATTTGATTAATGATGTTCAATTTTAGAACAGTAGAATAAGTAATGTAGAATTGACTTATAAATATCTTGAGGAACAAGATCACCTTCTTCCTAGTGAGAGCTCAATGGGGTTTGACTCTACCATCCTAACAAAGTAGATCTGCATCTGACTGCTTCAGCTGCAAAAGATTTGGGGTCACTTGGTCAATACACAGACCCTGCAATCCACTGCCACAGACAGGAACTGTCTGACATATGGCTCCAGTGGCAAGAATTTTTGTGGTAAAGGCTGCAGGGAAGCTGGGGAGTCAGGGAGGAGGATTTGCGTTCAGTTACCTACAATTATCTCTTTTGGAGAAATAGAGTTTGGGCTTAAATGCTGCAGAGGGCCTTAGGCAAAATTCATCCTTACATGAAGGCTACCAGATTAGGGAATGTTTATTTAAAAAGGGAAAGACTGTTCTGCTGTGCTATTTTGCTGCCCTAATAGCTATGCATGAAGAGCAGGCAAGGAAGTGAAAGCAGCTATGACAATAGCCAGGGGAGTAACTGAAGCACTGAGACACTGCACTCTGTAGCACTTGAACAACCAGGATGAAGAATAGAGCCTAAATCGAAAACTAAAAACAAACCCTAAATCAAGGCAACACCCCATAATCCCTCCCACACAAAAAAAATGAGCCCACAGTTATAACACTTAGCCATTCTTCAGGAAGGAGAGAGCTAAAAAAAATAAAGATGTTTGAGAATCAACACTCTTGAATTGCTGGCAGCAAATCTTATTAATCATCACCAGAAAATGTTACTAAAACTATTCACAACCCTGAGAGGGTGCTAAGGGAGGATGGGTGGGGGAAAGATTACAAAAAACGTCTATCTCTAGGCTTCGGTTTCCTTCCCTACAAAATGGGGAAGATGTAACACTAATGCACATTTCCTTGTGGTATTCTGACATGTTGTACCCATTGAGACCTGGCTGTCATGCAGTATCACTGTATGTGCCAGACTGCTTAATCTCACTGCTCTTTTCACCTCCAGTACACAGCATTAAGGCTTCATCACTGCACACATGGGAAACAATGCAAATGGATACAAGGAGTCCAACAGAACTACAAGACAAAAAAAATCTGCCCATTTAAAGTGCAGAAAGAGAGCAGAAATATTGAATAGTTTTTAATAAACCATTTGCAACTGCATGCAAAAGAGAGATAGAAAAGGCATTGTCCTACAGGACTAGAATGGGTCTTGTTAGCTGTGGACTGCATTGCATTCAGTTTCTGGTGTGTCATCAAGCCTGACCAACCAGGCACATAGAAGAACATGTTAGCTCAAGTGGGCTTGGAGGAAAAAACTTCACCCTCCTCCCTGGCTGAGTCCCAGGAAAACCAGCACTGCAACTCCCAAATACATCTAGCCATACAGCCTGGTGAAGTGAAGAAAGATCCCACAGATCTCGGCACTGATTCACATACAGCATCACTCCCCAGCCCCCTATTGTTCTGAAAACAGACAAAACAGATGTGCAGGACCTCAATTTCTAAGGTGATTTAAGCATTAAAAGATGTAGAAAGTATTAATCCTCACTCTCCCTTCTTCTACCCCTGCCAAAATTTCGTAACTCAATAAAGACAAAAGCACCTCATCATGAATAGAAGAGCCTGCTGAAACACCAAAGAGCAAATCACTCACCAGCTGCCCCTGAGTGATGTACTTCTTCCACCACAGATAGGGACGCATTGCTGGAACAGCAGACAATCCATAGTAGGAGTACATGAGGACATGGATAAAGCTGTTCAGTGTGGCACCAAAGTAAGCTAAAAAAAGGGCAAGGCAAAAAGAAAGTACATCACATTATCAGGAAGGAACATGCTGTTTCATGGAACCTACAAAAATAACAAGTACAAAATGTTACTATTTAAAATACGATTTCTCTTAAAAGTAAAGCATGAGGGTTTTGGTTTTTTTCACTTTGATTTTTATTCTGCTCACCCAGTAGAACAGCTGAGCTGCTTTGCAGCTGTGCACTTTATACCAGACTCTGGTTTGCTTCCTCGAGTCACTTTTTTTCACATCTACATTACGGTTTCTCAAGGGAACTGAGGAAGCTCATAAAAAAGAGGCACACTCACATACCCAACAATTGATAGCTTCACCCATCTATTTTTAGATTTATTTCACTTCCTTCCATGCAAGAGCCTATTTTATAATTTACAACCAAAAGCAACAGATAAAACTACAAGTTAGCCATTTTATTTGTGCTTGTTTACAGCACGTTTTGTCATTTAAGAAACTTCTAGCTTAACACTGAACGGCACAGAACTGTGATGACCAAGCTGAACAAAAAGCTCGGAAGAAGAAAAACACTGGATAAGATCCAGCATAGAAGTATTTTCCAGACCACACAAACACAAGATAGACTCTAAGTGTCTGCAGTTTTGACTGCTATATAAACAGGGACTGACTACCTTGGAGGAGAATATGTTTCCAGATGCACACTTTTTATAAGTTCAGCATTACTCACTGTTGTGCTGACAACACAAAACAAACACAAGTTTCTATGTTGTTTGGCTCAGAGAGCAGACTCCTGAGGAACGCAGCCTCTTGGTCTGCACTGCAGTAGTTCACATCCATTGGATTTGCAAAGGTTTCTCTTGGAGGGAGTGTTCAACAAAGCCAGTACCCACAAGCTGCACATCTGAACCACAACTAAGTCGTGCTAATGCAGTTAGGAAACTAGATGCCAGCTAAATTCAATGAAAGTAGAAAATCAAAGCCAGATTGCCAGAGGCTGGCAGGAGTTAGACAAGAGAGACATGGAAATCTTCCACTTAAGATGAATTCAGCCATGTTCATTAGCACTCAGGGAACAAGATTTTAATTGAAATCATTTGTTATGGCTAGTGGTATAATGAGATGAAACTAAGAAAGTAACATTTCGAGTGAACTTGACAGATTCAAGGACAAGAGTCACTATTATCCATCTTGCAGCTGGTCCTGACCCCGAAATGAGCAGTTACATCAGAAGGTCTGCAACTACCACAAAAACAGGGAAAGCAAGGTTGATGCATATCTGAGCTGGGTTACTGCAGCTGATAAATGCCACACAAACTACATAGACATTCCTTTTCTAGAGGCTGTGCTGGCAGTTGAATTCCTGAAACTATCTGCAGTAGCTGCAATTCAGCAAGTCAGCTTAATATGGGACAAACCAAATCCTCCAGCTGAAGGTACCAGAGATGTTTGGTTTGACCAAAAGAAAACCAAAATGAAGGCTGTGTTGCAGATGTTCCCCACCATAACCCAGTACTTACAGTGACCACAAGGCACCCAGTTCATAACAAACCACCAGATGTTCAGCATCGTTGCATGGTGGTAGACATGCAGAACAGTGATCTGATGATTATTTTTCCTCAAAATGAAAAAGAAGGTATCCATGAACTCAATGAGTTTGGAGAAATAGTACCACCAGAGGACACGTATGATCTAGAAAGGAGGAAACAAGTTTTAGAGGCACTGCACATTGTGGGGACTTTCAACCCTTCTGCTATCTAAGTAATTAAAATCCAGATTCTGTCCTGCACTGCTTGGATCTTCTGTAATGCTTCTGCCTCAGGTGTCTCTGTAGGAGATCTAGGCACAAACCCATAGATGCAGCTAAAACCAGGATGACAAAGACTGTTTCATGAGGCTATGGCTGTGTACCTGTGGTGTCCTGGGAGAAACATTAGAACATTTAACCAGAGCAGATCCTACAGCACTCTCTGTAAAGGAGAGATCAGAAGTATGACCAGAAGAAGTCATCATCAGATCTCAGAAGGGGAGTCACAACACATAGCGGTTGGACACAGTCTGAAGACCAGGTCCTTGTTTTTTGACCTGGGAACACTTAAAAAGTTACACATAATTCCTCACTAAAATACCAACCATGAATATATTGTAGATTAACTATTATATTTGACAGTGCATTGTCCATTGTACTGCAAAAGGAGGAAAAAAGCATACAGTTTAAGCAAAATCTGCATAACCAAAACTGTTCTGCTCTTCACTTACACTCAAGTGGACAATTTGAAACATTACCAGCTATTAGTCTCCATCACAGTACCTTCATATCAGCTTCTCCTCCACTGTGTGTATCTTGACAGAAGAAATTGTATCCTCCTTCCAATACTCCTGTCAGCAGCTGAGAAAATAAAAAAATATAAAAGTGTTACTTGAGGATAAGGCTGAACCCCACAGCACCTGTAAACCTCCCCAATGGCTCTGCCCAGACATCTGCTGTTGAGAGATTCGTGGGCACCCAAATGTGGCACTAGGTTGAATTCAAGCTCCACGCAGTGATCCAAACATAATGGAATGAGAATTAACAAATTCTTTCATCTGGGATATGCCTGAATAAAAATGGGAGGTAGCTTCCTATGCCCACTTATCCTACACAGACGCTCAAGAATCTCCCGATGATCTCACTGTTGGAGGAAATAAAGAGACAAAATAAAGTAGATGTATTTTTCTTCTGACTGTTTTTGGAAACAAAGTTGTATTTTTAAGAAATTTTATACGCAGAAATGTGACTACAATTTTTTGAACCATGTAACAGAAAATCTTCAGCTTTGCTATCCTTAACAGCTACCAATGTTTCACTGCACTGCCATTCTTTGCAACCTTTTTGAGCAATTCACTCATCCCAAGCACATTACATCCTTCCCAGTATAAGGGACTTCCTCTGCAGGATATGCCACTGCCTGCCTGACTTCCTAGCATAACAAATAACACCTCAAACATAACAGAATTACTTTTAATAAGAGTAACAGCCAGCTATTAGTCCTGAGAGGATGGTGGGGTGCCTGTTGCAGCAGAGCTGGCTGAAATCTCTGGAGAAGCAATATGCAAGATGGATGTTCATACTGTACCCTTTCATGGGTGGGAGATGGAGGGACAGGTTGAGGGTGGAATTGGAGGAGGGAGCAGGTGCAAAGACACAAGCAGGCCCCCCTCTAGTATCTCCGGAAAAGGCATCACTGGGCATTGCTTATAAACATGTTTTTCCTCTTGAGAACAGAATGAAGATAGGAGTAGTAACAACTTTAGATGACGCCCAAGTGAAAAAAAGAATTGCTAGGTATCCTAAAAAAAAGCATCTGAAAGGAAGGGGATGGATATCCCACACAAGCAAGTTGTCCATTTTCAGCCTCATCTATGGTCCTGCAGGATAAAAAACAGCTTTGCAAAGCTACTGTGAAAACACCTTGTACCATAAATCATTTTAAATGATCACTTGATTAAAGGACTACAAAGACTAGTATGACTAAATGCTGCTCGGAACTGTGAACAGGAAGCCAATTTTAAAAGGTACAATAAAGATTATCACTTAAATGATCTACCTTTCCCTAATGTTATTTCTTTCATGCCTCATTTTCCCCCTAAATTAGCTTTTAAAATACCCAGTCAGCTCAGGTCATTATTTCTGACCTCCTTGAGATAGAATTATTACTCCTATTTAGGAGTGAAAAAACACATCTAGTTGTAAAATATAGACTTGGAATTATCTCCTGTATTAGAAATAAATCAAGAGCATCCAGCCGCAGTGAGAGCAGGGCAGCCGTGCGCATCAGCAGCAGCCCTGGGCAATTTCTCTACCCAAGCAGCAAGGGGAAGGCAGGGAGGGAGGGGAGGGCTCCTCTCCTGGCTGTAAGGCAGGCATGGCTGTGCAAACACCACCCATTTAAGAGGGGTACTTTGCTGAAGCACCAGCTACGTCCCAGAGCAAGTCACTGAGGCAAAGACTGTGAGGCCTCGCGAGTGCCCGCCAGTCCCTCAGACAGAAGATCACATTGTGCTGTGGTCATGTTGTTAAGAGCTTGCAGATGTTTTCATACAGTTCTCATAGTTCAAGAAAGTGTTAGGAATAGAAGGATAATCATACTGTTTATACTGCAATTAATCCAAACAGCATCCATCACTAATGTTGCATAAACTTCTCCCGAGTAAAGCCAGCACAGTGAAACCCAAAGAGCTCTCTCCCTGCAAGCAACACAGGTTTGCCACCTAAAGAATAACACAGCCACAGGTGGATGGATCCCACCTCTTTGAAGGGAACAGAAACAGGGTGGCTATAGACAGTAGCTTCAGCTAAACCTGGATACTCCCTTGTTTCCGAAAGAACGTATTTTATGCTAGGAGCTGTAAAACTCTCACAGCCACAGGGGTATAAAAACAAAGCAACATTTGTAGAAAATGGTAACATCTTTTATCATATAGTCAATCCAGTGACAAATACAATGTAATCCCTGGCTTTCCAGGAAAAAAAAATTGGTAAAAAGCTGACACAGCTGCTGACAAACTTTGGTCAGTGCAATATGCAAAATGTAAATAATCTTTTTCCCCAGTTACCCAGTTGCTCCTTTGTCTGGCATCACTACTTCTTTCACCTACAATACTTTCAGCACATGCTGGAAGGCTTCAGAAAACAAAACCAATGGGTCACTCTGAGACACAACCACAAATGGCTCCCAAATGGCTCCACTGTGCACAGGTGTACAGCCCCAGGGAGCTGCTTACCTGCCACAAAAGGTGGGGGGCACAAATTGCCAGCTAGTGCATTCGAATCCTTGCTCATGCTTGCTATGGTCTGCTCCCTGGATCACCATAGTTTCCAAGCCCTTCTTACAGCCACTGTAAGCAGGTTTGAAATTTGCCCATCAACAGGGTGGTGGCTCCTCAGCAACCCAGACTCGAGACAACCTTTCCCTGCATGCTGTCCCTTGAAAGTCCTTCATCTCCAAGTTGGCAGGAACCCAGGCTTGCTAACAGCACCAATGATGCACAACCGCAGGCATCCCCTCTCTCCAGAAATTAACCTGTCCAGAAAAGGCCAACTACAACCATTTTCACCAGGGTATGTGCTTTTTAAATAGCACAAAAAGAGACAGCTCTTTGATAAGCCAACTAAAATGGAACTCAAAGTCAATGTCAAGTGCCTCTGCTCAGGGGAAAACCCTGCAGCACAAAGTTGCTTTTGTGCTCATGCAACTCAGATTTTCTTCCCCTGCACTGCAATTTCCTTTTTTTCATATTGCTTCATTTTCTAATTCCGTTGTTGAATTCTTGAAAATGCTGTGGCACGTCCTTTTTTATCAGCTCTGCTATCAAAATAAACTAGCACATTAACACCAGTCTGACTGGGCTGTAGGAGAAGACTTTGTTTTTTCTCATGATCAAACTGAAGTCTGAGACTCACTGGAGAGGGGCAGATAAGGGACCCAGCACTGTCAAGGCATGTTGGGTTTATGAGCTTCAAAACAGCTCCAGATTAAAGAGAAACAGCAGTTCATGTCTGATCAAAGCAAGCAAATGCAGGCAGAGATAAGGAATTTTATCTTTACATGAACGAAGTCACTCCAGGACTCCAGAGATAAGAGCTTCAGGATGGTTGAGAATAAAAGGGGAGAGGAAGGAGCAGCCCAGCTGTCACCCATGGCTCACGTGCCATGGCACCTTTTCACAGAGCCCTCTCCTTCCTAGAACAGGGTGTGGCTCCTAGTCTGCCCTTCCTACAGTGTATGCAACACCTCCCTTATAAGGAATATCCAAGGCATTTCTCAGACAGATTCAGCAGGGAATTAATTTTTCTGATGAAGAAGACGACCATAAAGAGACCACCTAAGAAAGCGGCCCCTCACCACTGACCAGTTTTCTCTAACGTAAGCCCAGGTGGTCCACATCGCTTGGCTAGTTCTGCTAAAAAACATCCCCAAAATAACATGTAACTGGGGTAGCTGGCACTCTCCCTTCTTTGCAGGCACAGGCCCTACTCACAGCTTTGCAAGATACCTTCATTCATGACCCCGGCACAGAGCAGAGACACAGGTGGAAGCGGAGCCTCCTCTGCTTATCCCACTGCTCCCACTGACACGGCTGTTCCAGCCCATCTCTATAACCCCTCTGCCAGCTGCCCCACTATGCACCTTCTCACTGTGTAGGAGGCTGCCCCTCGCTGTCCCAGCCTAAGACAGGAGTATTATTTCTCCTCAACACCCACCCACTGTAGATTTTTACAGACTGCAACACTGTTTGTACCTAAGGAACATTCTGTCCTCCTGAAGCACGGGAGTGAGAAGTCAGCCTGGAGACAACTCTCCCAACTCCCCTAGATCTGTTTTACTTTTATACTGTCTGGGACAAATGCAGTCCACTACTCTGTTCTGCCAGTTCCAAAGCCTGGTCATTAAGTTAACCCAAGTAAGTTATAGCAAGTACACACAGAAACTATTAGGAATTCCAACTAAGAGGTCTAAGATTTCTAGTGAGTTTAGAAGAAGGTTATGTTATTATATACCAGTAGCCAAATGGTGCAAGTACACAATACCTAGTGTGACACAAATCCTACAATGCAAAATTCCCCCACGTTATTGCCTACAAAAATCCAGATGTAAATGTCAGAAAACCAAGCAAGTCATCCTTCTCATTGTAGCTGGAAGGATGCCTCACTTTAATGTCTTGTTTTGGTCATATAATATATAAACCAAGCTGTGATGCTATGAATCATGACCTGAATCACCACAGCTATAACTCAGGAAAAACTCCAAAGCAAGTTTCAGGTGTACTGCACACAAACTATTAAAGCAACTTCTTTTCAGACAGGCTACTAAACAAGTTCATAAATGGTGACATTTTATGACTTTCTTCACAGTAGGCCTGAAAAAAAATTTAATCCAACTGAAACTCAAAATGACAAGAACAGGGAGTTACATACATTTTTTTCGAATGCTGCTCATCAACATTTTATCTTAAAAGTGACTAAGTGTACTATAAAGAGCTACTGATACGTGCCCAACTCTTTAAAGCCAAATTTCCAAGACAGAAGAGATCTGAGTGAGGGTATCACATGCTGCACACCAACAGAGATAGGTGTGTAGGCACTTCAGCTACAGAACATGCATAGAGGTGCAAGAACCCAGTTTTCTTCCCTAATCCCTTCAGCTCTCTCCCTGCAAACATCAAGCAATGTGGTGTTACATCAGCACGAGGTTCTTCTTTCCAGAATTTTTATGAGCTCAGGACCCTGTTGCAGAGCATCACTTGCCCTCATATCCAGCTGGTAAGTGCTGCCAATCACATTCCATGGCAACTCTCATGAGTTTAATAGTTTTCATAACGCTCTATCTTCATGTATGCCCGCTTATAAGGAGAAGATGTGTTTGTGACAATAGTAACGAACACTTCTATATGGATAACGTTAGATTAAAACAACCCTTGCTTTGATGTAAAGCGTTTCATTATATAGGAAGGAGTCTTCTTAATATTCACTGCATTTTAGTTGTCTCTGCTTCACAATATAAAAGCTTTTCATTTGGTTACAAGTATGAGGACTTCTTTGGGATATAATAATAAACACTCCTGGTAACTAGTAACTAGTTCATTGTTAGCAAGAAAAAGGCATTTATAAGACATACAGTTCAGATATTTTCCGTTGTTTAAATTTATCAGCAGGTTTTTTAACATGGCAGAATGTTACAATAATTTGGAAACTATGGGCATTATTCCAAGTATTCATGGAAAAAAGACTGGCTATCCTGAAGAGTTTTAGCTGGTACAACTTGAGGGAAAGCCTGCACTTATAAACCCTCAGTAACTAGAGGTTAAAACAATAGATTATTATATAAGTGTAAATAATATCTGCATAAAATAATACAAATGTACATTGAAGTCCACATCAACACTAAGTTTAGATAAGTTAAACAGATCAACTGACAATTTTTGCTGGATTATAACATCCTGACAGGGAAGTTAGAAATGTGAGCACAACAAGAAAACAGGTTGTTCCAAGTACCTACTGAATGCAAAACTGCTTCCAAATGAACAATTAAGTATCAAAGTTCTTAATAACCCAACTCAGTAATTTTTGACTAGATAATTCACTGCACAAGAGAAAAAACATTAAATTTAAATTGCTTTGTCTCTAAACACTCACCTTGTCAAACAACTGTAGAATTAACTACAAACACAGAAGAGAATTACAGCTTGTATGTACTTCTAAGCACATGAAAAAAACCCACCAAGATTAGCAGTTTTAGCCCTGGCTTGTATTTGAAAAGAGCATATTGAAAGAATTGAAAAGAAGATGTTGAAAATGAAGTCTCTTCTTACAGAAGAATACTTTGGTTAAAAGCAAACCAGAGTATTCTGTACATTAAAGGAACACAGCCATTTTCTGATCACAGTGTTATCTAGACTACCACAGTTCTTCATTTTCAGTTGAATAAGAACATACAGTTCTGAGTAAAAGCAGCTAAAGGTCTCTCTGGGAGTAGAAAACTTCACACTGCCTAAATCTTTGGGGTTTTATGAAAGAGAGTAAGTCCACAGAAAGTTCAATTCAATTTGTAATATATTTGTATGTTTAGATTTTAAGTTCCAAGAAACACATGAGTCACAGCAATGTTGTTTCAGCAACTTTTTTCCACCAAAACTAAGAGGATGCAAAACAAGCTATTGCAAGCCTACATAAATAGAGGAGTGTATACATGATTAAATACAAGTTAATAAAACACATTTTGCCATCCAGGTCAAGCCAAAGTTTTGTTATGAAGTACTTTTCACAATCCACCAGCACAATCATATTGAGCAAGACTTCTTTCTAAGCAAAGAGGAGTTACTGAAGGAGTAGCCAGGTTTATGCTGAAAGATAAGGCCTTCACTTCCACTGAGGAAAGTCCCTTTTAAACATTGCTAACCAAGGTCAGTAAGAATGTCTAGGCCAAGGTTTGTTTCATATCATCCTTTGAGGTAACATTACAACTAGTTTTCTCTCCAGAGACCTGACGCTGAAAACGGTTGCAACATCTCTGCAAATGCTTCCCCAAGTTTAGCAGCACTACCCTCAGAGATGATTTTCAACATAAGTCAATATAATTAAAACAGATACTGCAAACCAAGCCCGACTCAACCCCTTTTCTCTTACCTCATAAAACATATACAGAGAAAGCAGTGTGAGTCCAAGGTTGTAGACCACTAGAACACCCCTGCACGAGAAGGGCTGCTTGTTCCGCATGTATTTTGGTCCTAGCCAAACAATTAGCAAGTACAAGACTGAGAAGATAAAGGTAGGTGTATAGTTTTCCAGAAGAAGCCATCCTTTTACTCTGGGGTCTAAAACAAACAAACAAAACCATACAAATACTTAGATTTTTTAAGGGGAAGAATTCAAAGCGTCCAAAAATAGCTGTACTCAAAATGCTTCCAGAGCTGGAATACCAGATAAAGATGAAGGAAGTGCAGCAAGCCCTTTTATAAAGGGCCTCATTGCTAATTACAAACAACATGATTTTAGTTGCACAGTTGCTAAAGGAAGAAATAATTCTCTTTCTAAGGCAAAAATATTTCGTTATTACTGCGATTACTTTTAAATTTTCATTACCATTCAGAACAGTCACCTACAGATGAGCTTTAACTATAAAAAAAGCTTCAACAAATCTCTCCCCCTTATTTTCTCAAATCAACCCTTCTCAATGGCTCACACCTTATTTCATACAGTCAGCAAACCTAAGAGGGATGCAGATGCCTTTGTGGTTGTCAGGGGGTGATCCTGATAATTATTTTCTAATCAATACTAACATATTTAGACTTACATATGTGCTATTAGAAAGAATTAAATTTTGGAGTCCTTTCATGAGCAGTGAAACATAGAAAGGTCAGTCCAGTCTGACTAACAAGTCCAGCTGGAATTCTCAGGAAAAAATACATAAACCATGCAGAATGAGAGGATTTCAGGGGAAAACTTGGAACAATTGTGGATCCTTTTGAACCACAACTGTGTTGACCATACCCAGCAAACAGCACACTATTTCACTCCTCTCACTAAAGTTGGCTCATATGTGGATCCTCAGTGTAAGAAATGAGGCCTTAAAATGTAGGTTGGGAAGTAATTAAGCAAGTTGGGGAATTGTTTGGATTTGCCACCTTTATGGTTCATTATTTTTAACAGACTGCCAATAGAGACCATTTGCCAGCACACACAGTAAGTTATACCAGAACATCCAGATTCATTTAAACAGGCTTAGTATGAAGAGAGGGGCAACAAGGGCATCCAAGATACTCCTGAAAGCAAATAGGAAACACACTTTGAAGAATCAGAGGTTTGTTTCACCTCCTGTGGACTTTGTCTTGTGAAGAAGGGGCATCACCACCAGAGCTTCACTGGGACAAAGAATGAAGTAGGAAAGGTGTTAATGCAGCACTTGGAGGAAGAAAGCACGTGCCACTGAGCAGCACTGCTATGCACACTCCGAAGGAGATGCCGACACTTAAAACCCCCTGGGCAGAACCAGCTGGAAAGGGGCCTTTCCTACCCAAGCCCTCAGCATGAGGCACCACCTGGGCTGGTCCCACTGCCTCTCCCCTCCTCTGGCTGACCAGGATTGCTTTTCTCTACCTGCAGACTCTTTTCCTGTGGAAAACCTACCAAGAACATTGCCTCTTTAAAACAGAACAGTTTCGAGGCAGCGGTGCTTTTCAAAAGCTGCAGATATTTGCAGTGAAAAATTCCAGAGCAGCTCTAGTTATGAGGGCAAGAGTATTTTCATTTAATTAAATGAAAATTGAAAACATTTTTTTAATAAAAGATATTATTAAATTCTAAAAAAAATAAGGCAGCAAAGATCTGAGTGAGGCAAGTCAGTCACTAAGAGGAACAACACGAGCTTAACTGATAGAAGAACAGCATCTAGAATAGCTGAAAAATTAGCAGGTCTTCAGATCAAAAGATCAGAAGCACTAAATAGACACTTTTGTTTATTGCATTGTCATGCATTTTGATGCTTTGCAGATCCTAAAGAAAGTAGTCAATCTCAAGTCAGAGGGAACCTGCTTCTTGTGTTCTAGTAAATAATTTTTAAACTTCAACTTACCTCTGGGTCCGAGCCAAACGTCAAAATAACTATTGATTGTTTTATCCAGAAGTTCCATTCTACAACCTACTGAAATGGAAAGAAGAGAAAGTTAGTTTTTCTGCTCATGAAAACAGTTACTGTCTAAACATCATCTGTTAGTTAACAAAGAAAATACCAATATGCAAAAATTCAAGCAATCATATTGGACTTTCTTAGTGTATACGAAGTACATAAAGCTTATTTTAGTGTCAGAGTCATTGGTGTATGAGCTGTATTTCCCACTAAACTATTTAATCACAGATCTAGATTCACAGAAACTTAAAAAATGAGTTCAGATTAACCTGAAGTTCTTTTTAATTCTGTATTTTTTATGTCCAAATAAAAGATGGAGTCTTGCAAAATCCCTCAGTAAAGAGGACTGGACTTTGAGAAAGCAAGCAACACTGAGATTTTGAAATAAATACCATGACTGTGAAGCTTTTTTAACAGAGCCTCAAACAGCTGGCAACACTAGCTGAGGAGGAGGAGGGAAGGGGGGAAAAAAGTGAAAACTGGCTCTGTTATCGCTTGCAGATATGTGACTGATTACAGCCCTGATAAACAGCCCATAAAACCAAGAGATCAACAGTCACTGAGGACAGAGAGGGCTGCAGAGGCCAGGAAGAAAACACTGCAGTTCGCGGGATGAGCAAGTCCAGTTCCAGAAACTGCTTACTGGTAAAACATTACCAGATAAAACTCCTCCAACATCAGTAGAGTGATTCAAATGTCATCTGTCAGCTCTTCTTATGGCCACTATTTATTGGTAGTATCTGGTCTATACACTGGGATACTTAAATTGCTCTACGTTCCTAAGGTTAAAACAGGAGAGTACCAACAGCTTCCATGAGCAGGGACAATTGTGCACAAAGTTGTTCTCAAGAGAAGAGGAAGTAATTTTCTTCTTGATTAAGAAAAAAACCCAAGCCTTTCAATTTCCTCTTTTCTACCTAGAACTGTACTGAACTTTCACTAATAAAATTTTATCCATTTTTAATGGGATGGTTTTCACTTCTTGATGCTCCTCCTTCCCTAAAGCAGTAATATTAACAGCAATTTTTAGTTATAGGGAAATAACACAAGCAACACGAGCTGTCAGCATACCCACACAGCACAAACTGAAACAATTACACAAGCTTTCATGCAGCTGGTAACAACAAAAAAGGTAATCTCTTCAAGCTAAAGAAATCTGTGAAAACCCCACCTCTAGAGGTTTTCTGATTTATGCAAGTAAAATTAACAGTATGCCCTCTGGTTTTGGTCAGCTGGGACTGAAACCTCCACTTCTTCCATGTTCAGCGAGAAAAGCCAAGCCAAATGCAAACGATGCTCTCCCTGGTGCAGAGCAGGCCTGGGAGCCACCCTGCCACCCCAGCAGGGGCTTTGACTTCTCACGGGTCCAAGAAAACACAAGGGGCCTGCAGACACACATTTATATGGCGCAGGCCTCTCCGAAGGGCACAGGCAGGAGGCTGATGTGCTCACCAGGCCCTCTGCGCCACAGCCCATCCATCCTTCCCCGCAGGGCCCTCAGGGACACACGGGACACAGCTCCCTCTCAGTGTTGTACTGCTCGGGACTGCGCAAAGCCACAGAAACATCCGTGGAATCTGGTCACCGGGCACAAACAAAAGAGCTCGATCGAAATAAGCAGAAGGGGTGAAAGTATTTTGCAGTCCCGATTCATACTGGTTTTATTTTTCCACTGAAGAAGCCTAGCCCAAGTAAGCAAACACTTCACAAGAAAGTGTATTTTTAGGATTATGTTAGCTCACGAACGACAGTACACAAACCGAGCATTTGTGCGAATCGCCACAGCACTGGAACGCCGGCGTCCCAGGATCAAGGGAATTCAAGTGAGAAGCCTATGCTGTGTTATCGGAAGCACAAACATCGGGAAGGCTGTGAGAAATGAGTATAAAATTCCAAGAAGAAAGTTGAGGATTTTTTACCTCACTTCCTTTTTTTTTTTTTTTCCAATCTATCATCTACTACATATTGCCAGGAAAAGCACTCCCAGGCAGATAACTCATTTTGTTGTTTGAAATCGCCACTTACTCAATTTGTCTGTTGCTCCTTTGATCCAGAGCTGAATGATCTAGTTAAGCAGCACAGCATCAGCCAATAACCCACGTCTGCGTCCGACTTCAACTTCCCTTGTCACAGGGGAAGGCTTCAGATGGGAGAGTTTGTTTCAAAACCAAAATATCATCACACAAAAATATATAAAAATATATAAACCCTCAATTCAGAACTTCTGCAACATACTGTTGTTTGCTACACAGTAAAAAATGCAGATATGTAAATGAAACAACTAAGAAAGCACAAACAAACTCTGCCTAGCTGTAGCAAAGATAGGAAGAAACTAAACTTCATGTTCCACCATTCCATAAAATTGGAAGAAAAACTCACTCTCCAAGAGGAGGAGTTCTTCTGCAGAGGTCTCATCTTTTTTGGGCTGGTACCCTAAAGCAGCTTTTTGAGCCAGTATGATCAGACAGTACATTGTACAAGACACAGCAAACAAAAAATTACTCCTGGTGTCAATTTCCAGAATTTGCAGAAGAAATTGTTTCAAAAGGAACTCATTTGTGCAACAGAAAAACAGAAGGAAACAATCTGCTTTTGTTCCAGAGGGGGTCATGTGAAAATGCATCAAGTCCCCTGCCAACAGCCACACAACATTAAACACTGCTTCAACAGCAGCAACTACAAGGGTTCTTTTTTAATTAGAATAGTTAACCAATTCAGAGGAACATCGACTCCCAGAAAAATTAAACCAGTGGTCATTTGAAACACTGCAATCGGCATGTTTCCTAATACTGAAAGTAAGCAAATTCTGCAGCTGACCACATACACAAACAGATCAGCAGCAACACTCCTTTACCTGGAAGTCAGTCCACAGCAAGGCACACTACACACACAATTACAGGATGATTTGGGTTGGAAGGAAACTTTAGAGGTCATTAGCCCAACCACTCCTACCACAGGCAAGAAAGGTATCTTCCACTCGATCAGGTTGCTCACAGCCCCATCCAGCCCAGGACTGAATGTTTTCAGGGACGGGGCATCTACTGGTACTGGTCCAACACAGACCCCTGAGAGGCACCTCCTGTCCATCAGGACTCTGAGCTCTGCCCTCTGGATGTGGTCATCCAACCAATTATCCACCAAACAGTCCACCCAACAAATCCATATCTCTCCTATTTAGAGAGGAGGATGTTGTCAGTGGCTGTGTCAAAGGCCTTACAGAAGAACAGACAGACAACATCTGTAGCCTTATTCAGTGCCTATAGCTAGAAAAAAACACTCCAATCAACTATGTGAGACAATGCTTTTTTAAATATGTGCCTCTAAATACACCACTGATTTTCTCCTAACCTGCCCTTCTACAATGGACAGGAAAGAAATCATCCTCTCTGCTACCACATTTTACCAGTGCATCCGAGTCTGGAAGCACTCAGGCTTACAGCCTGAAAGATTTCACTCCTTCAAGTCCAAATATCTAACACAGAAAAAAACCCTATCTGATGTTTTAAACAAAACAAGATTACTGGACTTCAGCTCTGCAACGCAAACATAGTGAAGGCTGAACTTGCACCTTGCCCCAACATGATCGAGGCCCACTATTAAAACGCTACTTCTTCAATAATCCTCTGGATTTTGACAGGCATGGTTTTTTTGGATATCCACAGGTCGTTTTGCATCCTTGATTCACTTCTGGCACTATGAGCAGAGACAAGCACCATGCTCCAGCAGGGTGCTGTGTCAGGTCTGGGCAGGAGATGTGAGCTCAGTCCAGGCATGGATGGCCTCAGTGCTTCTTGGTGTGACAATCAAAAACACAAAGCAAAGCCTTTTCTTGCAGTATATATTTTTAAACCTTATTTATAAAAAGCCTTTCATATAGGCTACAAGCATTGACAACTTGCTCTTCTAATGCATATCATTACTCTCTGAGGAAAGGGCTACTAAATCGGAAGGATTTCAGCCAGCTCCTGCTCTTCCAAAAGAAAATTCTGTGCTTTCCACAGAATACACATTCCGTGAGGTTTATGCCAAAAAATAATTGAAGAATTCTTGGTCGCATTTTAATGTTGTTTCGACTTGCTTCTTGGACCAATTTTCCACTTGCAAAGATGATGCACAAAAATATACAAGTTTGCCCTTTGTCCCATGGCACCCTTTTTAAACAAATCAAACAGCAGCAAAAAACCATTTTGAGCTCAAAGCACTGAAAGTCTGCTCCCTTTAAGCAGGATCCTCCAGCTCTCATTCTGTTGCTCAAGAACTCCCTGAAACAGATCCCAGATTTCACATCTAAGTGCCTGAATTTGAGTTCCAAAAAAGTCCTCAAAACAGGCATCTAAATAATTGTGCTGTTTTCTGAGAGCAACCCGCTGTCAGGCCTGGCTGCTCAGCCTTCTTGGAAAACAGCCACTTTCACCCTTCTTAAATTAGGACTTCGAAGTCTAATTTTAGGCACTTGCTTTTGGACATCTTGATTTGTGTTTTCTTCTTCAAGTGATGTTTCCCAGACCCTGCCACTGCAGAGGTGACTCCTGGTTTTCCTCTTTCAAATGTACAAACTACCTCTCCTCCAAAACCCCAATGATCCCACTGCTGTTTGCTTTTGTAGATGTACTGGAATTGAAAATCTCAGCTGCTTAAGAACTGGAAGACAGCACTGGCAATTGAAGCTGCCAACCATTTTCTGTCCATTTGCCAAAGCTGCCCAGTTTCTCTTTTATATTCCCAAAGTCTTAACCACCCCTTGCATGTATTCCCTTTGGTTTCAACTTCCTGCCAACCTCAGATTACCCTTTTTTCTCCTTTCTGAATACTCTCTTAGGTCCCAAGCATGCTTAACACTAGCAACAAAAAGGAGTTCAGAATAAATTATAGTACATATTGATCTGAAAGTAGAGGTACCCATTTATTTTAGGGGAAAACAGGTGAAGCACAAGTGCTGCAGATTTTGCACTTTTACTAAAGTAGAAGAAACTATTTTTGAACTTTATTTTGCATCTGTATCTCTAGCAAAGTGATGCAGATTTTTGGCCCCCCTGCATCAGCAGCAAACCCTCCAGCTTGCTGCTGACACATCAGGACCCACAGTGCTGAGCTTTCACACTCTCTGGCAGCACCAGCAAAGGAAGTTTAGAAATAAATCACTTGTATAAAATTCAGAGAAGCGTAAAAAATGCAGGACAAAGGAGAGAAACTAGTTTTGAACAGTTTAACCTCAATGGGATTTCAAACCATTTGGGAATGCAGGGGGCAAAGGAAGACTTTGGGCACTTAACTTGAGGGGTAATTTCATGCCATTGCTTTTCCTGTCGCACCACTCCTCTCACCTCCCACTCCAAATCCTTCAGTAATGGTTACCTTCACACATAAACACAGTTGTGACAACTTAAGTATTTTACAGAACAGAAACAAATACAAGAAAGGATGCTGCAAAAGAGTAACTAATTGTGCTCAATACCTCATTAAATCAGAATCTAATGATCTTCAGATAGAAGTGTTAAGAGAAAACATAGGTCCTTCAACTTTTATTCACACTTCCAGGAGATCTAAACTAGCCCAAATAGGATCTAAGCATCCCAGGATTAGGATATTCACACAAAATTCACCCCCTTGCACTCAACAGCTCTTGATATGACATGGGATGACTTCAGGCAGAGAGAAAACACCAATGGCGATGGCCAAGCAGGAAGAGCAACCCAGAAAATAACACACAAACACACCCATGGAATTACAAAGAATCAAGAGGAAAATGGTTCACCATTGCCTCTCCATGGGAAAGATGTGAGCATGCAAACAACATCCACTTACAAATAAGGATCTTTCATGCCGCAAAGCCCCCCCGAGCAGCAGCAGATCTGGGATCCCTCAGCACAATGGCTTTCTCAACAGCATGTATTTTCCTGGAATGAAGTATTCAAGGGTGTATCCTGTGTCCAAACACTGAAACCTGCCACTGCCAGCTTATACCCCTGATGCTGTTACAGCAACACAGCATAGCGCAGATGGGAAAGTATTTACAGAAATAAAATGTGGAGGGAGAAAAGTCAATGTACTCAGGATTATTCAACATTTGTGTTTGTAATAGCTTGTGACTATAAAATGTGCGAGGATGCTGCACTGACAACTCCTGTCTGGGGTTAAAGAAGTGCTTCGCTTTTTTGTTTGTGGGGGTTTTTGTCGTTGTTGCTTCAAGTGGAAAAGAAACAGCAGAGAGGATCTGCAGCAAACTAGGTTAGAGTGAAACAGGGAGAATGTGTACATGGCACAAGACTGACAAGTTAACTTTTTTGTAAGGAAAGCCAAAGTACAGCACCTGCCATTTAGCTGTGCTCCAAAGCTCCCCTCCCCAAGCAGTATGGCAGTGTTTATTAACAACTACCCTTTAAATCAGATGCTCCCTCTTTACTGGAGCTAACAATGGAAAATTAGCCTCAGGAAGCCCAGGAAGCTAAAGAGAGCTGAGATAATGAAGGAGTCAAAAGCTAAGTCCAAAGGGCCACAAGGTCTGGAAACTTTCATTTCTGGTCTCATTTCTCTTATTCAAGTGCCACCTGCAAGAAAGTACGAAAAACTCTTCTCCCCTTTAATGAAGGGACTCCTGTACTCTGTGTACTTCAAACAAACTTTATACTTCCACACGAGAAAAATAAAGTCACAGTCCCCAGAAGCTTATTTTAATAAGCCTTCTTGGTCAAAAGGCATTTTCTTACAACAGAGCTGATGAGACTACAGCCAGCAGGACCAAAGGATGGAGAAACCCAGCCTTCCACGGCCATTATCAACAGCAGAGCTCAAGAGCACTGTGTACCTTCATGACAGTAAGCCTCAATTCACCTTTTCTTTGAGGCCACATCTCATAATTGCTCAATAAACTTTAAAAGCGAGAATTAGGAAAAAAAAATTACAAGTGGGATTGTCCTTCCACATGAACCCTCATTTCTGCCAACATGCCACAGTTGCAGCACCCAACCTCAGCACTGAGAGAGCATTTGTCATCACCCTGCCTCCTCTTCCTGCCAAAATCCTGCTGCATCAGCTCTGAACCCAGGGGACATCTCAAAAATAGAACTGGAAGTATAGGACAGGTCTTTACTTCTTGGTCATCTATGCATTTAGTAGCTTGACACACAAAAGGTTGTTACCTGACCCAAAAAAGTACTTAAAATTCTTCTGCACATGTGAAACACTGTACAAAGCAAAAAGTGCTTGCATGCAGCTATCCAGTAGACAAAGGTTAGCTACAAAAAGGTTACCTGGGGTTCACATGCTTACTAGGTGCAATTCAATAAAAGGTGGAGAAATTAGAAGATCATGAAAGTTGAAGGTGGCAGACACAAAGGTTATGCTAAGCCATGCAAATCTCACTAGTAGAGGGGTAAGAGTGCACATAAAACTTGAATTAAGATGTGAAACTACAACCCCTCTGTTCAGGTGGGTAACTGACACCTTTTGGAGGACCACTTGTGTTTTGGAAACCAGATCACGCTAAAAAACCCACACAAGTCACCCTCCTTATGCAAGTTACAGTATGTTAGGTATTTATTTGTGTACTTGTTTCCAATGCGTGTCAGGAGGTACCTGGAGTTCTATGGGAGAAGTGAAATTCCCTGTGGACCCTAACACACATAATTCTACATGTGAATTAGTTACATTCCTCAATATAAATGAATTTCTGCACTTTTACCTAAGGAAGAAAAGATACATACTGACAACTGTAAATGCATGTGCTTGCCTTGCCGCCGCTTCTTCACATGGTCACCCATCCTATGAGAAGTCAATCTTGAAATTTTTCTATTTGCCTGCTGTATCCTGTGGGACATGGTTTAATCCTGTATGGCTGCAGCTGTAAAAGTCCTTGGTGCCTTCATTTTAAGATGGATGCTAAACATCATGCCAGGCAGTACCATCATGCATAGTAAACAATACTAACAAAAGTCAGGTAAGTATTGCATACCAGAATCACAGAACTGTTAGGGTTGCGAGAGATCTGTGGAGATACAGTCCAATCCCCCTGTCAAGGAAAGGTCACCTAGAGCAGGTGACACAGGAACACATTCAGGTGGGTTCTGAATGTCTCCAGAGAGGAGGACTCCATGATCTCCTTGGGCAGCCTGTTCCAGTGCTCTGCCACCCTCAAAGTAAAGAAGTTCTTTCTCATGGTAAGGTAACTTCTTGTGTTTCAGCTTATGGCCACTGCTCCTCATCCTGTCACTGGATACCACCAAAGAGTTTGGAACCATCCTCTTGGCATCTGCCTTTGACATATTTATATATATATGGACGAGATCCCCTCTCAGTCTTCTCTTCTCTAGACTAAAAAGGCCCAGTTCCCTCAGACTCTCCTCATAAGATGCTCCAGACCCATCATCTTCATGGCCTCTGCTGGATGCTCTCCAGCAGTTCTTTGTCTTTCCTGTGCTGAGGAGCCCAGAACTGGACACAGCTCTCCCAGTGCAGCCACACTAGTGCTGAGCAGAGGGGCACCATCACCTCCCTCGACCTGTTGGCCACACTCTGCCCAGTGCACCCCACTGCCCTCCTGGGTGCAAAGGCACACTGCCAGCTCATGGACGGTATCTCATCCATCAAAACTGCCAGCCAGGTCCTTCTCTGCAGACCTGCTCCCCAGTAGTTCAACCCCCAAACTGCGCTGGGACTTGGGGTTACTCCTTCTCAGGTGCAGTACCCTACACTTGCCCTTGCTGAATCTCAATAGCTTTCCCTTTGCCCAGATCTCCAGCCTATGAAGGTCCCTGAGGTTGCTGAGTATATTTTATCCCTTTATCCAGGTTGTTGATAAACAAAATGAGTAAGACGGGACCCTGATTCCTGCAGAATGCCACAGACTACAAAGCTTCAATTGGACTCTACTCTGATCATCACCCTCTGAGCTGTGCCATTCAGCCAGTTCTTGATCCACCTTGCTGTCCATTCCTATAACCCACATTTCCTGAGTTTACCTAGGAGGATGTAATAGGAGACAGTGTCAAAAGCCTTGCTGAAATCAAGGTAGACAACACCCACTCCAGTCTCCTTGGTGACCCATCCTGCCATGTCATCGTAGAAGGAGATCAGATTGTTCAAGCATGATTTCCCCATGGTGAATCCATGCTGACTACTCCTGATGACAGCTAGCTTTAATTAGAAGAAGGTACAGAAAGTGTTCTTTTTCCCACCACTCTGAAAGTGAAAAGATGAAAAAAATTACTTCAGGTGCCAGGTTATACCATGGCATCATGAAGCTCAGGACAAAACCGTGCCACTAGGCAAACAGTACAAAAGTAACAGGCTAATTACTCGGAAAATCAACTGCCTTCAAGATCTAATCTCCTTTCCAAAGGATAAAGGTGTTAACACTCTGTAAGGCAAGATTCTGACCCTATTCCTGCCTAGGACTCACGAGGAGTATTGAAACTTATGATGACACATCCTGGCATAGGGACAGAAAATGATGAGAAAGGAAATTTTTTACAGATGCATAGTCAGATGACTCCCCTCCACCTTTCCCTTCTTGTATAACACTTTGCACATCTGTAAACAAATTGTTGCCAAAATCATGCGGCCGTCTGGAGACATTTCTGCTACAGAAGCTCAAGGTTGAAAAGCCTGGTGGGTCCCGAGGAGCTGAACACCCTTGCCTGCACAAGATCTGTGCAAAACCAGCCTCTGCCAAGAATCAGTGAGTTTTGGGGTACCAAATTACTGCTTCCAAGGGCCCCTGAAAAAGAGGACTGATAGAAGACACTTCTACCTGTACATTTCCTTGGTTTGATTTTGGCAGCACTTTCCTAAATGTTAGTTCATCAGAAGACCCTGCTCCAGGAGGCAAGTTCTTTATATTTTATTCTTTAAGGGTAGAAAGACCAACCAAACAATCAGAAGGAAATACTGTAACAGTAAAGCTTGGTGTGATCTTATCACTAACTCTTTCTATAAACTTTAAATAGCAGCTGAGTAATTAACAGCAACTTCCAAGCTGTTTTCTGCAAGCTCATAAAAGATTCAGGTACTTGCAGAAGTCAGGCAGTGAATTCTAGGAAAATAAGTTCCTTTCCTCCAAAGTTTAGCTACTCTTTTCTTTCAATAAGAGGCAACAAATTCCTGGTGTAGTGGAAACCCTACTGCCACTAAAATCTGTTCCACCAAAGAACACAACTAGACTGAACCCCCAGACCCAGCATCAAGGTGAAGAAGGTTTTATTACATTTGCTTCACACATTCAAAAGTATTGGAGCAAAAGCAGGGCAAAGTAATGTAATATGATGCAATGCATCTGCTTTAAATACAGAGACAAACCAATACCCACACAAACAGCAGCCTGCAGCAGCTACCCCGTACACAGCAGAGCAGCACTCCCCTAGAAAACAGAGCACCAGATACACCTCACTGCTTGTGCAAGGTCTCTCAAACATCTTCAGCAACTTACTCATTCCTAAAGATAAGCAGCTCTGTTTGCATGGCATTTTTCCTACTCACTCCTGTTGTGGTGTCAGCTCACACCCACCAGGAATTCTCAGGCTAACAGCCACCACACCACCTCATCCTTGCTCTACCTTCTCCTTTCAGTCAGGTCCACAGCTGTAAAACCATACCCAGGCCATGTGGGGTGACCAGGAGAAACCCAGAACAGATCTGACACTGCTGCAAGGGCTGCTTTCATTCCTTCCCTACTCTCCACCTGGGTAGAGGGAATCGAAAAATTGATGTAGCCCCAGAGAAACCAGGCAAGCAAGAAGATCAGCTTTCAGTGGGGTCCATCCATCCCATTGCCTGGTTACTGCAGGAGAAGCACTGGCACAAGGTGGGCATGTGGGTACCAAGATGTCTTACCCAGCCAAAACTGAGCAAAGCCATCGCAATGCACACAGCAAGGAACTGTAGCAAAAAGAAAGGGAAATAAAACAGGTAAGACAAGAAGAAAGATACTTAAATGCTTAAAGTGGAATTCTAAAAAGCTACTAAGAAAAGGCCAAAATAAATCATTTTACATATAGGAATGGTTCTTGTGAAATGCACAAGAATTGTGGAAAAAAATAAAACATGGAATAACAAAAGATCATATGGGATATGTCATGCAACGACATTTCTTCAATATAATTTTAGCAGCATGAACTGATAGATTATTACACTATAAAAAGCAAATTAAAAAAAAAAGCCCCCAACACGCAAATGTTCAAGGCAGGTCAGATACAAAAAGGAAAGGGGGAGAAGGGACAGGAGAAGGTGGTTAACCATTGGGAGACCCAAAAGACAGAGATCAACAACGGGGCTTTTTTCAAAAAAAGGCAACTTGAATGTTAAGTCTAAACACAGCAAAACTATTCCAATAGAAACAGAGCTAATGAAAATAAATACATGGAAAAAGACTGGAATAAAAAATTAACCAGACAGTGAATACAATCAAAAACTTACTACACAACGGCCAGCCTGCAGTTGGGGGCCTTGAGGACAGAGGGTAAGAATCCCCTTCAATTCTCAGCCTTAAAGCATGTTATACTGTAAGAAACAACAACAAAAAAACCAAAACATATTTCTACCTAATCAGTGATGTAGACATGGAAAACAAAACTCTTCCCCTTACTATGCTCACTGCAGCAAAGTGAAAGCCTAACTTACAGTGTATTTATAACTGCTCATATTTTGTCAGGAGTGAAAGAACTGATTAAGCTGCATTTCATCAGCCACACTTTTAACTCTTTAAACTCTGTAAAAAAGACAAGCTCTTTAGCCTCTACAGTAAGACTGTGCACAATAATTACAAAGTTGACAACACATTAAAAGTTGCTCAGCACGTAAACCCAAATCTTTAAATTCTGAGTGCACCTGTATCATACGTGTTTTATACAGACTGTGTAGGATACAAAATAATGCTGCAGGCAATGAAGCCACTTATTCATGTTGGCAGCTCTCTTAAAATTGTCCCCTCTGTAATCTCACCACCACCACCGCTCTATTTTTACTGGATGCTAAAAGCAAAACATGTTTTTGTGCAAAAAACTCTTCCATGAACCAATTTTTCAAGTATCAAAGACCATTCCAGTGGTTGCAGGTTGTTCTTCCACAATGTTTTTATTTCTCTGTAATACAAGCCCTCCACACAGATGTGTCATCTCTAAAATCAACAGCAGCAAAGGCTCTCTTCATTTAAACAGATCTGTTATTCTGGACCAGAGAAGACAAATGCTCTAGTTCATGTCCCCAAGCAGGAACTGGTATGTGGTGGAGGAACAGGGGAAGAGAAAACCCACCAAACACCCAGACTTCGTTAACATTCTTCTCTCACATTAACGACTGACAGCTTAGGTGGGAATTTGGGGTCTCAGAAGAGCAAGGATGCTGCAGGGGAGGAGGTGGCAAGAGCTGCCAATGGCTGATTAGAGCTTCTTTGTATTAGGGCTTCTGCACTGGCCCAGCACAAAACCCAGCCCCGGCGCGGTGTTCTGCTGAACAACCTCCCAGGGCACTGGATCAACAAGAGTTTAAAGAACCAAAACATGAAAAATAGATACAGACAGAAATACAAAAGCGTGAAAACAAGCAGCAAGGAAAAACAAAGTGTGGGGAGGGGCGGAAAACCTCTTAACTTCATTGCTAAAACCTTCATGCCTGCAGTTGGCGACTCACAGTCCCTGTCACTGAAGGTTCATCTCCTCCCAAGGCCATGCATCTCTCCTTTGGAGGAAACACAGCACTAAAGGATGTAAATAAAGCACTCCCACCAAGATGACTGATTTTCACACACTGTAAACAGTGGTTAACACCTGGATACATCCCTGTGTTCTCACCAAGTGTGTCCTTCAGGACTCAAATCTGTATTTTGCTAACTTCAAAAATGTGTATTTTAAGACACAAAGTCCAACTCCACGAACACTTACAAAACTACACTGTTATGTGCAACTGATACCTGCACTGGTGCATTGTGTGAGCCTGACATGTTTTGTGAAACCAAGAAGTATTCAGTCTGCACAACTCAAATTCATGATAGCTTTGCAATTGTTTTGAATATTTAATCTAAACAAGTTGAGCACTGAATTTAGAAGGAATGACTCAACTCAGACAGACTTAAAAAAATGCAAGAAAAATCTCTGAAAACAAGTATTAGCAGTCCCTTCCTGTACTGTAATGCAAACCACTTAGCAGTTGTGATAGAACAGGAGATCAATAAAAAGAAGTTTCAAAGGGTATTATTTTTGTTCAGCAAGGCATGGCCAGACTTGCAGCCTGCTTTTGTGTGCTTTAAAGGAAGATGATGGTGGTTTTGAAACAGCTAAAAAAAAGCAGGGAAGTTAGAGGTTCCGGGAACCTGTCAAGTAAAATTGGAGGATGGAATATGGCCTCTGGAGAATTACTTGGAAACCTAATGAAGGCTGCAAAACCAGAGGACACAGTGCCATGCTTTGACCCCAGCTGGCAACTAATACCCCACAGCTGCTTGCTCACCCCTCTGCAGACCTGGGGGGATAGTGGAGAGAACTGGAAAAAGAGCAAGCCTGTGGGATGAGGTAAAAAGAGTTCAATAAATGAACTAAAGTTCATCATCATCATCATCACAACAACTCATGCATTAGCAGGGCAATGATCTACACTGAAACACAGCAGCTTTTCTTTCACTACCTGAACTACTACTACGTTTTTCTCCTGGTTTTTAACTGAACAGACAAATGCAGTACTCCTTACTGACTTGTTTAGCGCCATCCCTCTCAGTCTCTATGTAATGGGTCTGTCGCCCTATATATAGCTGGCGTTGTTACCTTGTACTGTGTTTTCCTTTAGCCCTTACATCACGTTTCAACCTCTTGTAGAAGGTGATGGGGTCACTCACCGAAAACTTCCCAACCCACGGCTGAGGCTGAAGGCTGGAGCTGAAGGTTGGGGCCAGGCAAGCCCAGCCACCCCTTCTGCAGCCACAGCAAACAAGGGGCTGCAGTGGTGACCATGGTGTAAGCTGCTTCTTCTGGGTGGCATACAAGTCAGAATTCAATAAATATGAAAAAACTTGCTCAAATCTTCTGCAAGAGGCTTTTCTGCTTAGGCCTGTTACAGAGGCAGAGAAAAACCCCTAAGTATCCAGACCTGCTGGACCAGCAGCTTATTTTCTGACACGATATCACATATGTTAATAAGAAAAGAACATTCTGCACCACATTACCAGTGCAGGTATTTGCCCCATTAATGAGGCTTCATGCATGCAGTAAGTCAAGCTCACAAGATTAACGTAAACCTTAACAACACATCACTGTACACAACTGAACTGAGGGATAAATGTATAATGGCAAGGGATAAATGCATGACCCTAACTTAGGACAACCAGCTGAGTGTGCACCTGCTCACAGGATCTGTGATCAGCCAAGACCAACCTCTCCGTGCCAGTACTAAGAAAGAGAAATGAACCACCAAACCACAGTCAGACATTCACCATAAGCACCTGCTACCCTGCAATCCACAGGCACACAGACACAAAAAATGCAAGCACAACTACCACTGTGTCCTTCAAAGCCAAATCCCGACCTGTATGCCTCTACCAACACTTCCTGCAGTCACCACACGAGTTCTTGCTCAAAAATACTCAAAGAGCCACACGAATGAACTGAACCTTCAGATGCCTTCAGGTAAGATACGTGCCCTGCACCCGAAGCAGCATGACACTTGAACTTCAGCATGCAAAAAGGTCTCTCAAGTTTCTTTTTCTAAACGGCAGGGTGATGTTACACATTGGAGAAGGTCATCCTTCTAACTGGTTAAAGGTTTAATTATTGTTATTCTAGTCAAAGGTTCTCCCTACTGTTTGGCAAAGAGGTGACTCTCAAAATGACGATTCACAACACCAGTATTTTTAAAAGTAATCCGAGAGCCAGAAATATTCCTTCAGGAGAAGACGAACAGAAGCTTTCTGGTTCAATGACATGCATAGAAATAGCACATCTAAGGGGAAGACTACAGAGATTAAGGTATAAAGGCCTATAGTTTCCCAAGTCTTCATCATCTCAAGTGAACCCAAACACGAGGACCAGCTCAAGAACTAGACCTTTATGTTTGGACCACTATGTTGACAACTGATACAGTAATGGCAAAGGTAAGAGTAGATTCGTTTGTTCATTTCAAAGAGCTTCAAGATCTTTCTTTGAAGGTAGATGCCATGGTTTTAACTCAGCAGAGGCAGAGGAGCTGCTCCTCCACCAAGTTGACTGCTCCAAACCCTAAATGCCCAGTATCTAAGGGAAGAAGGCATTTTCCCATAACTAGTTCTTGCTAAGAGCTCCTTAGCTAACACGGACGCAGCAGAAATACTGCTTTAATCCAAAACGCTTCCAAGCAAGTTTGTAACAGTACAAAGTAAGTGGAGGGGAAAAAAAGAAAAAAAGGCAGCAATGCAAACTTGCTGGCTTATTAATTAACTAACTAAACATATGGCCTAAGACCATAAAATACTTTGAGTTGTATTTGGTTAATAAGCTAAACCACATTTTTCTGCCAATTAGTACTTGTTAGCTTTTGGGAACATCCTTAAGGTGACACAAATAAAAACATCCATCAGCACACATAAAAGCTGAGTTGTTATTACCTGAAATCAAGACTACATCCTTTTTGAACTCAAGTACATGTTTTACAGCAGAGGGCCTGAACACGTGCATAGGAAGGAAGCAATTACCCTCCAGTCACTGCCAAGACAACTGGCAGGAGGAGAAACGCTCTCCTCAAGGTCGAGGAGGGAGAGGAGCACTTTCAGGCGATAACAGAAGAGGAACAGTTACTTTGTTCAGATCACTGACCCAGTGTCTCAAAGGATACATTATGTAGGGATCAAAGAGCAGGGCAGAATTTGAAAATGAAGAAGAAAGTTTTATTCCACGTTTGCTGTAGCTTTGCACAAGCAAGTTTTATCTCCCGTAAATGTTGGCGCAACTCAGCACATTTGGTAATCAACCAAAGCACCTCATTTGGCAGGAAAACGTTCAGTATGAAGTTTTGACATGGAGGTCAACTAAATCCAGACAACTTTATCATAAATACAAGTTCATGAGAAGTTTTTGTATTTCTACCTACTCAGTAGGGCATTGGCCATTAACAAGGCTATCATTAATGAAGCACCACCTCTACAGCTAAGGATGTTTTAATAAGGTCATGAAAAAATACCCAGATGCCAAGGGATGCCAAGGCCAACTCTTAACTCACAGCACTGAGATCAGCATAAGTAGCACGATCCATTTACTCATGGAGAAGTGACGACTGCACCTAGCAGCATGCACCCGTAAAATCTACACCTGGTAAGGGAATTTATTTGGCACTGTGCCTTCTCAATGCACGAGGCTTTGTGTTTCCCATGAGTCAACCATTTCACCAAGGAAATTAATTAATTCTCCAATGCAACCAATACAGCAGGAAAGCATTTACCAATGACAAACTTTGGACAAGTTTGCTCTTGTGCTTTTATTTACCCTGTAAGATAATGTGTCCTGAATGCCAAAACACAAACGGAGAAATCAAAGCAATAAATTTCAGATTAATTTAATTAAATAGATCTAAGGAGAGCCACTGCGTCTACAGCTGACAACGACTCTAGGAGTTATTTCCATAGCAAGATCAGAGGCAGAGTTTGTCAATCAAAAAATCAATTCGTGTCACTGTTTGCTTTACCTTTATCAAACAGAGATCTAACCGCTCGCTGTTCTGTCAGATGATGGGGACAGGTTTCAGTGCCCTCAGGAACCCAGACATAAATCACTTTTACCAGTCAGCACTTAGGAACTACAGGGATGTCAGCCTAAGCCTTAAACATATTGCTGCAATACCAAATTTAAACAGCCTTAGGAAGGGTCATAGCAAAGCAATCTGACCTGGAAATAAGTTTTCAAACTAACCAGTTTCTATATAATTCATTGATTATCCTTTTAATTTGTCCTTGCGTGTGTTCTTCCACTTAAGGGAAAAAAGCGTTTTTCAATACTAGCATGCACAAACCATTTGGATGGCAGGGTTCTTCTGCATTTTCATTTAACACATTCAAAAATCATAAAACAAATTACCAACTATATTACCTATGCCAAAACAGGTACAGATTACAAGAATTATTGTCAGCTTTGTGAAGTGTCTGGATGCATACGGAGAAGTGTGCTCTGACTGTCATGCAGAAAGCATCAATTTCTTCAGCCTATTATACAGTCAAACAGCTTTGAAAAGCTTATGCTGCACCCTTGGAGAACATAGTTTTGTACACTGTAAAAACAGGAAAAGAAAAGCATTACTGCAAAGAGCCGAGGCCAACAGCCCTCAAAGTACTCCTGTGTCTGAAGAGTTTTATAGATCTCACCCCTACACCACTAATCCAAGACATGGCACTGAAAGAAGGAAATGAAAGAGGATTGAGACTAAGAAGACAAAACAAATCAATTGCTCAGATAAACAGTGGAGATGACAGCAAACCATCATTATCCATAATTGCCTTTATGAACTACACGAAGAACTGTCAAATCTAACTGGAGCTTTAGTAGCTGTGAGCAGCCAACGTTTTGCTTGTGATCCACCCCAAGACAGCAAGTCACTCATGGGAATACAACAACATGCCAAGAAATAAGAGGTAGAGGTATTTGTGGCTCTGCTCTCCAGCAACGAATGAACGGAGAGAGGCAGAGATGTTCTAAATCAGACAACAAGCCCTCCACGTTTGGAACAAAAAAACCCACACCACTACGAGCCCAGTCCAAAAGAGCCTTTCTGGCATGACTTGTCCCAGGAGACACCTCTGTGCACAGCACAGGGGCTCTGGCTGCCTGATGCTGTGGCAGGAACCCCAGACCCAGAGCGCTGACTAAGCCACCTCTGGTGCTGGTGGCAAGGTGACACCTGACATGGCACTGAGCCCCCGTCCCACACCAGCACATCGCTCCTGCCCTGCCTCCGGGGCAGGATGAACACCCCTTGGTGACATCCCTTCACCATCAGCTCCAAGAGGGACCGAGGGGACAACAGACAGAGCCACGACACCATTTCAACATGGCTCTGTTAGTAATAGCTGCTTCTCTCACAAAAGGTTTCCTTAGGTTGGACGCAGACAGCATTAACTGGGAGATTTGCTTTGTCTGCCACTGAGTGAGGGCTGCTGAGACCACCAGGAGAAAGCAGAAGATCAGTGTTTTAACCTTGTGCTCTGTATTGGTGATTTCTTTTTCTGAGCTCAGCAGAAACAGAAGCTTTTGATGTTGCAATGTTTACTGCCCCAAAAATGAGGAAGGTAAAGGAATGAGGTCAGCTCAGTACTTGGGAGCATTTAACCAATTATCAACTGAATGTCACGAACAAGGAACGTGCTTTCCCAAGGGACAGCTATGGATCACCATCAGCACTGTACTTTCTGTGGCTTTCTGTACATCTGTGGCTGCCAGACTCGAACACCAGGTCAGCCTGATATCCTTAAATATTGCCGGTTCCACCATTATTCCCAAAAATCCGACTCTTCAAACGTATTTCCAAAAATCTGCTCCTAGCAAGCTGCAAAAGAACGAGCAATTAAAGGAACTGTCCTGACAGATTTACAGTATTTTTTCCAATTTATGTTTTTTTGTTCTTCTCTAATTCCTCTTATGAACAACACAAAATGAAGGTCAGCAGGAAAAAGAAGAGATTAGACCAGAGAATTCAAAACATTTCAATTTTGTCTGTATAAAAGACAAGGAATGCAACAAAAAGAATTCTTGCTGAGAAATGTAAGAACAACATCAACTTACTTAAAATACTGCAATAAGTAAACCCAGAGACAGGTCAGCCAGCACAGAATCTAAGTTAATGATGCAATATTTAAGTACCAAGTATGCAGGCGTTTTAGTCAAAGACACTTCATCTGATCAGCTGCTGCATAAAAGGCACTAACTCACAAAAAGTGTGACTGCTTTTTTAAAAAGGAGATCGAAGCACAGGGACCATCGTCCAGCTTGCAAGACAAAGCCACACTGCATATTCATTTCACTGCTGCTCTCTCTGGTTGCATTTGAATGCTAAAATACAGGAGACTTCAGGTAGATCACTTATGATAAATTCACTTAGCTACTTATGGATAAAAACCACAAAGTAGGGCTTCCAGCAAGAGTTACCTATTTAATTTGTGCCTTGTATGAAATTCAGTAAAATCAAGCAAAATTCTGGCGTGTCTTTTAGTGCCCTTGACCCACGTCAGCTGGCAACAGCATCCACGAGGGCAAACCCACTTCAGCAAATTCAGCACAGTGGTCCTTTTCATTTACTCCTCAGTTCACAAAGCGCTGGGAAGGGATCTCCACCCAGCCGACTCCAGCCACCTCCAGATACCACAAGTTTTCAGGTGAAATCCTCCTTCTGCGCATGCAAGGACAGCTCCCCACAGGCAGAGTACATGCCTTGGCTATTTGCTGCTCTGAAAACAGACTATGTCTAGTGCACCCTAAATGCATGAATACTTTTCATGTTAAAAAAAAATGCAGCTTTTATTGCTAAACAGCACCAGACGATCACGTGTGCCACAGGTTTACTCTCCCTGACACAGATCCCACTGCTGCTAGCAGCGGCTGGGAATGCACCACTACTATCTCCAGCTATGGAGCATTTTAACAGCAGGGAAAAATCTCAGGCTGTGACTGCACCGAAGGAGTAAGAAGGGTTTAGAGTGAAATACATCACAGAACAAGTTCTTATTAAAACCAAGTAAATCCCCTCTTTCTATGCTAGCAGCTTAACACTGATGCAGCAGCACCGTCAGCCCGCTTCTACAAAAACTTCACGGCTGCAAAACCCTCTGCCCAGCCACGGCCACGGGCGATAATTTCAGCCTGCGGCTTGTGGCAGGCCCAGGTCCTGGCAGGGATCGCCTCACCCTGCAAACAACCCGGCCCAAAACTCCGGCGGACGCCGGTGCCGCCACGGGAGCCGCCTGCCCGCTCGTTCCCCTCCGCTTTCAGCGGCAGGGCGTGCTTCCATCCGCACGGAGCGGTTCTGCAGACTTCCTGATCGGAAGCATCCCGACTGCAGCCGTGCCCCTGCCTTGTGCTCCCTCGCCGCCGCTAGCAGCCGGCTGAGCTCTTCGCTGGCGTTTTTCATCACAGCCCCGAGGACTGTGGCACGGCACTGAATCCCACAGCAACAGAGATCACCCAAAGCACTGAGAATGCAAATGAGCCGTGGCTGGGACATGGGGCGGGCAGTGTACCCAGCTGCCGGGGGAGAAACGCCTCTTCCCATCTGCCAGGAGCCCTTCTTGCTGAGCAAGCCAAGGTTCCACTATTCTGCCCAGGTTTGCAAAACTGGCCTTTTGTCTGCAGACTCAGAGCACGGATCGGTGCCGGAAAGCTCTCTGGAGTCGGATCCTCCGTTGCTGCATCCCTGAGAATCAGGGGAGGGAATGAGGGCAAAAAGCAGCAAGCGCCAACAGGGAAGGAGAAAACAAACTGGCCAAGACAATACTTCGCATAACCGCGAGCACTGCCGACTTCCAACGCTGCTTAGTGCCCGAGGGCTTCCAGGAGATGGAAGAGATAAAAGCAAAGTCATGAAGTTTTTAAGGAAGTCTCTGCACACGCATCTGACACACTGACACATTTCTATCGCATGCCCTTCCTTTCCTGCTCGTTTCCTGCTTGTAGTCTTTAAGCATCAGGATGTTGAAAGGGGCCGGCACCATTCCCTGGCGCTGGTTTAACGCGGCGTCCGCCCCGTCCCGCGCACGGACCCGGGAGCTCCCGGACCAGCGGCCCCAGTTCTAAACCAGCAACGCGGTCGGGGGCGCAGGGCAACAGCCCATGGAAGGAGAAGAAGGAATCTTCCCTCCCGAGCCCGACAAGTCCTTCCTTCCGTCGACACCCTGCCCCTCTCTGCCGGGCGCCGCCCGCCCGCTCCCCTCGCCGGCAGCAGCTCCCTCGGCGGGGCCGGGCTGGCGGGATGCACAGCCCGCACACCCTCCGGGGCGCAGAACACGGGTCAGGGTTTCTATCCGGAGCCGCGGCAGCGCTCAGCCCTCCCCGAGCTCCCCGGGCTGGCAGCCCACGGCCGCGGATCGGGGCTGACGCCCGGGGTCTCCTCCCTTCCTGCCCCTGTTATTTCTCCCCACCCCGTGCCCTGCCACGGCGGAAGGCGCTGCCGCCGCCCGGGATGCAGTATCCATGGCAATGCGGGATTGCATCATGCTCTTCAACTGCACCGGGGGAAAGACGCTCCCGGCGAGAGCCCCG
>VXBA01000626.1:161206-230421 GCA_013399895.1 Serilophus lunatus
GCCGTGGGCTGACCGTGACGTCAGAGTGGTGCGGGGGGATAACGGGCGGCGGCGAAGGGGCGCTATGACGTCACGGGCGCCGAGAGCCAATGGGGAGCGGCCCCGCGCGGGGTCCCGCCGCCTCGGGAGCGGCTCCGGGCAGCGACCGACGGGTCGGGAACAGCCGGGATGGGGAGAGGCTGCTCCGGCCGACAGGGGACCCCTGTGGAAAACAATATGGGACCATGTAATTAAAGACTGTCGTGAATGAGATGCGCCGCAGGCCTTCATTAAAGGTTCCAGGCAGATACTGTTGATTTCTTTTTTATGTTTTGAAGTAATGGGCTACGGCGCTTTTGAATATAAGCTCTGGCTGCAATAATTAGGTAGGATTTTAACTCGGTCGTGTAATAAAACCACTGGTTTTGTTGTGCAATTTACGTGCGTACGTTGAGCTCCTCCCCACAGTGTCAGTTGTCTGAAGAAGGAATGTCAAAGCATGCTCCTTGGCTCCTCTCCAGCGGCCGGGATGCTCCACAGAGGAAGCAAAGTCCCGTTCACCCTCTCCAGACACTCATTGCCTCCACGAGGCCCTAACGGGGCAATAGCGAGGGGGCCGTGGCATTAGTGTGGCCAATAGTAAGAAAGAAGTCTGTTTCCCTCTCCTCACATGCTCACTTTCTCATAGCAGAAGATGACCTTTCATTATTTTTCCCCTCTTAAGAGTTTGTTCCGTCTCTTTGCTAATTAAATGAAAATGTTACATAAATAAAGAGCAGCTTTGCTTTGCAGAGGAGTCAAGCAGCAATTTACATGGGGTTTATTTAATATCAAGTATCTGCACTCAATGGGAAGCAGTTAGCAGTTTTAGAAAGCTGAAGTAAAAACGGTTTCCTGGAGGTTTCTCTCGGCTGTAGAAGGCAGCCATATAGGTAAGGCCATTAAAACTAGCTGTGCCAACCCCGTGTCCGGTAGCTTCTTCAGGGTAGTAAAACACTGGTCCCATGTCCACGGTCATTTAGCTGAATTTAGCTGAAGCAATGTGTTGCAACCTTACCTCACCTGTGTGCAAACAGCCCCCCGAGGTGATGCTGGGCTATAAATGGGCAACAAGATAACTCAGCGTGTTTCCCAGTGAGATATGAAATTATCTTCCTTAAGCTCTTACTGGGACAAGGAAAAAGTTCTCTCCAAAGTAGACATCAAGGCTATGCCATAGTTCTTTAATCTTATTTCTTTATTAGAGTACGATGTTAATAGGAACACTGTTTGGTTTGTGTTGGAGCTTTTTCACAGAATATGCTGAGTTGGAAGAGACCTGCAAGGACCACCGAGTCCAGCCTTTAGCCCTGCACAGGACCATTCCCAACGGTCACACCATGTGCCTGAGGATATCATCCAAATTCTTGAACTCTACCAGGCTTGGTGCTGTGACCTGGGGAGTCGGGGGAGTGCTCAGCCACCCTCTGGGTGAAGAGTCTTTTTCTAACATCCAAGCTAAAACTCACCTAACATCAATTCAGGCCATTCCCTCGGATCCTGTCACTGGTCATCACAGAGAAAGGATCGGTGCCTGCCTCACCTCTTCCCCTCGTGAGGAAGTTGTAACTGCAGTGAGGTCTCCCCTCACTCTCCTCTTCTCCAGGCTGAACAGACCGAGTGACCTCAGCCACTCCTCATGCGGCTTTCCCTCAAGGCCTTTCACCATCTTTGTTGCCCTCCTTTGGATGCTCTGTAATGCCTTAGTATCTTTCTTAAATTGCAGTGCCCAGAACTGCCACGATACTCAAGGTGAAGCCACACCAGTGCAGAGCAGAGCGGGACAATCGCCTCCCTCGACCAGCCGGCAATGCTGTGCCTGCTTTTTTTTCCATCCCCTTTTTGTTCTAAAGGCCACATTTCGATTTCCCTGAATAACCAAATCCCTGTATGATTTGTATGTGTAATTTGAGGCTTTGTACCACTTTTCAGTAAGGTATGAGCACTCACTTGCCGTTGTGTTTTAGCACTTTGCAAAAAAAACCAAACCAACCACCAAAAACCCATGAAAACCAGCACAACTCTCAAGTGAGTATGCCTTTTTGAAGACTCTTTGCCTAAATTTGTTTTGGAGATTTCTGAGGCATCCCTTCTTACGTGAGGGAAATGAAGCCATCTTGCACCTACCAGAATTTGTGGATTAAGGCACAGGTTCCATTTTTTCTCACTTGAGCTAAAATATCCTGAGATCACTGAACCATGACCAGCATTAGGTCTTTTCACATCTTTCACACTTTATTTAAAATACTCTTCAACGTGCTCTAAATAAAATTCCTTCCCAACAGGCGCACAAATTTGTTCCCATGGTTTATTGATGAGAGATGATTGCACCAACTGTTACTTTCACAGCCAAAACAGCTTTCTAAATCTGGAAAGTGCTTAAATAATTAAGACTCAATCTGGCTGTTTAAACATAAAACATAAGAACTTGAGATGCGAAAAGGGATGGAGCAGGGCATAGGGAGTACAGGCAGAGGGGCTGGTGTTAGGTGGGGAGTGAGCAGCGCTCTGTGCAGGAGAGGGATGGACTGCTTCCTGGTCCCCACGCTGTATCCCACAGGCAGGGGAGCATGTCCCAAGCCCACCAGAGGCTGGCACGTACCTGCTGCAGCTCCCTTCACTGTGGAGCTTGCTTTCCTTGCTTGGTGGTGGGGTTTTAATGAGGCTTTGTATGCCCAGAGCAACTGACGCTGGAGAGGGAAGACCCAGCTGCAGATGGAGGAAAGGATGAGGCTGGGGGCACTTCTGGCCTTGCCAGCCTGGCTCCAGTGTGAAACTCCTTTCCTGTCTGCTGGACTGCTGGTTCTTCCCTCTCTTGCCCTCTCCAAAATGCTCGTGCTGTTGTCAGAGAACAAAAGGAAGGTCGCAGCATGGGAAATATAATTCAGAATTACACATTTAGGGCAACTAAGCAAACAACGCCAAGTGTTCTGGCACTAAATGTTTGGCATTTAATGAGAGGTAATGAGGGGTAGGAGCTGCCTAGTGTCATTCTGGGCTGAAGATGTACTGAGTACCGGAATCGTCCCTGTCCTCCTGGAGCGTTTGCAGTGTCGTCAGGAGTGAAGACATTGCCCTTGACCGACCCACCAAGCACTGATGAAATTGCTGCTGGTATATTTGTTCGGGGTGGGCTTCAGAGACCTCGTTATAAGAGTGGAACCAATGAGGCTGGAGTTCAGAGAAGGACAAATTAAACATTATTAGGAACTTGCACAGAAAGGTTGCTGGGACAGATGTAAAATAAGTTATACCTTGCATTTCACTTCTACCTGTATCTCATGATTATTGCAATCCTGCCTTTTGAGAGTGAAGAGACAGAATCTGAGCACTGTGGAAAGTTGAGTCCCAAGTGACCCAGCCCAGGCAGCAGCAGCAGCAGCAGAGGTGGCAGGGGCCTCAGCAGATAGGGTTATCCTCATTAAATCAATGGTAGTCCAAGTAAAGAGGTTAAATAGATGCTAGCATTTGAGAGTATGGTAGGAAGTGAACAGTTGGAACAACTGAAAGTAGAATGAAAAGTCAGTGAGGGGTACAGCACTGGGAGAATGAAACAGCTCGGAGTAGAAGGCCCATCAGTATGGTGTTTGAAAGCAGCCCTGGATGAAGGGATGGAAGTGCGTATTCCAGCAAAATGACCCCAAATGGCCTTCTTTTGGGGGGTAAGAGACCAAATCTATCGTCTTTTTGAAAAATCTATTAGAAATCTTAGCTATTCCTGTTTAGTGTTGGTTCATCATACACAGTGTAATAGGTCTTTGTTTAGATTAGAAACAAATGAATCAATTTTTTCCAGAAATAAATTAACAAATTGATTAGAATAAATAACCATCATTTGCCACTCAGTCATCCTAATGGGATATTTTAGTTCTGCTTGGGTTTACCTTGGCATCTATTCAGGCTGACTATGGCAGCTCTATGTTCTTTATCAGCACGATAAGTAGGATGTGATTGCTGTTCTTCTGACATCAAACAGTGGACTAAAGAATCAGGCTTGAAATTTCAGCATCTACCTCTTCTGAATGTGTTGTCTTCTGTTGTGCAGATGACAAATGCTTCATGCTGATTGTACAACTTGGTCTAACTTCTAAGTTCTTGGTTTTCATAGGAAAAGCTTCTAACCAAGGTTTTCTTCACAACTTTATACTTGGCATATCTCATAAGCAAGTGGCTGCATGAAGCTGCTATTTTGAGATTCCAGCACGGAACTGGTGTGAACACAGCACTTTCTGTTTATTTTAGAGCTGGTTACAAACTGGTGTTAACTTTTGAGGATACTTTTTGATTTTTGCCATTCTCACAAGCTAGAGTGGAGGCAAATTTTTTTCCCTACATTTTTAATCCAATTTCATGCATTTTACATTAGCAGCAGTGACTTTTCTGCATTTCCTCTTCCTCTCACATTTCTCTGCAGCATGCAGAGAGGCAAATAATTAAATAGGATTGAAGACCTGCAGAAACTCACCAAACTTGCAGTTTAAGAGCCAGATTTAACCCAAATAGTGTCCCACAAGACCAAAATGTTTTGTTTCTTGCCAAATAATTATGGAATTTTCTCTATCATTGGTGTTAGTATGTTCTCTCTCACCATGCTGCTCATAATCTCAGAGAGAGAAAATGTGATTAATTTCCACCCCTGTCAATGCTGCTAAAATTTTAATTACCCTGAACTGAGAAAATAACAAGCCCCAGGAATATTGCCACTGAATAGCAGCTGGTTTGCCCCTATGACACTACTGGGGCTGCTAGTGGGAGACGCACAGAGAATAATAAGTTGTTTCTGATGAACAAGGAGGAAAGGAGACAGGTAGTTCCAAAAGGGCCATGAAGAAAGTGATCACTTAACCCAGAGGCACCCAGAGGTTAACTCAGTTAACCCATGTGTGTAGTTCTCATGTGTCCTCCTCAGTCTGTCTTCTCTTTTTCAATGTCTATAGTAGAAGTGGCCATTAGTAGTGTCTTGTTTATAACTCTGTCATACAACAAACCATACCTATCCCTCTGGAGAGGCTTTGGCAAGACATGACCCACCTTAGCCCTGGGCTTTTGCCCGTGGCTGCAGTGTGCCAGGCAGGGAGCAGGGTGTGAGGGTCACCCTCGTACACTTCTGTCCTGCTGCTCTGCTCTGACACCAGAGAGCTCCGGGAGCCCTGCTCTTTCCTTCCCTGTCCACTTTTGGGTATTCCCCTCGGGATTTGGGCACATCTGCAGTTAAAGTAGTAGCTCTTCAAGGGGAAAGTGTATTGTCACTTCAAGCAGCTTCTGGTGCAGTAGGTTGATTTTATAAGACGTAATGATAATCACAGTAGGTGAATAAAGTATGAACTGCATTATTTTGCATTAGTAATTGGATGTTTGCTCCTTGCCTTTTCCTGCTATGGTGCCTTTTTGTTGATTTACTGTACGAATTGCAGCATCTAATCTTTCAAAACAGTGTGTATTCTTCCAGAGCATCATAGATCCACCATTGTCCACAGCAGCTTTTCACCAGTGTTCTGCTTTGCCTCAAAACAAGTGCGGCCGAGATTCAGAGCTGTGGTGTGACTCAGTATAAGGGAACCAGAAGGAGTACAACTCTGTATTTCTGTTAAGAGCTAAGAGTATTAGCTGTTGTGGTTTGGAGAAACAGTTAAGGGCAACAGTTGTGATTCCTCTTCAGGTGGCATGCGCCCCATCTTTTTAATCACAGGCAGTGTAAACTGTGCTAGAGAATCCTGTTGTTGAGAGAAAACATTGTCTTACTGCAGTAAATCATGCTGTCTTAATGCATTTTTGTAAATGCTCTGATTTGTCTGAGAACACATACATGAATCTGAATGATTGTCGTTCCGCACTGGAATTTTTCAAGTATTCAATCCATTCAAACCGCTGCGCTGCTGGACCTCATAGTGCCAACTCTTACCTGATATCCAATAGTTATTAAGTCATCACTGCAGTCATGTTTATGAGGAGGCTATTTCCCTACAGAGCACTCAGATCCTGTATTTTGAGAAAACCATTATACCTGAACATTTTTCCTGAATTAAAATTATTGTATACAATTTGAATAGTCTTTTTTATTGTAGGATCACCATCTCTTCAGACCAACCTGCAGCCTACCTTTCTGGCTGCAGGATACTGAAGCCTCAGTACACAACATCAAGCCCTTGCCTGCCCATCTTCTTCCAAGAGAAGCTGTAAATCCAATGCGCTGTCTCTGTTGCTTGCTCTACCCACATCCTAAGGTGAAAGTAACTTTTTTCCTGATACAAAGTGCTCAGATGTCCTTTCCCATGTCTAAGGATTGTCCCAGCTCTCACCTGGGAAGGCAGAACCCGCCTTTGCCCTGTAGTTTCTAGAGTCTTCTGGGGACCTCTACTCACATGGCCCGAGAAAAAAGAAAGCTGGGAATGTATTTTACAGGCAATTGGAAAAATGCCAAGCATTCAAAATAACTGGCATTTTAGGGTTTTTCACCACCTCATTGACCATCTTCAAAGAGCCCTCTGCAGTTGTGCAGCTGAAAAGTCAGCCACCCAAAGCCATGATTCCTGTTAGTGTTTCCAGCCCTGCTGGTGTTCGCAGAACAATCTGTAAGGGGACCGACCATGTGTCCGTTCCTCAGATGTAAGCTACCAACAGCACACTGCTATTGGGAATAATCTTTGGTGAGTGATAAGCCACCAGCCCAGGTCAGGTTTTGTGTAGGAGGTATTTTAACATAAGCCTGCTTCTTGTTAGATGAAAAGTAGTTTGTTTTTCCCTGGGAAGGAGAGGTGATTTGGCTTCTTTCTTCCAAGGAACGCATTTTTTTCCTGGCTGCGAACAATACTGGATATAGGTAGACACTGAAATAAATATGGTGGATATTCTTCTCTTCCTCCCTCATTCTTTGCTTGCTTTGTCCACTTACACTGTAAATTAAGGGCGGGGACTCTTTCCTACTCCATGCATGCAGAGTACACCTCAAATATTTAGGAGATGAGAGAAGGGTATGGAAATTTCACATCACCCTGGAGTGATTCTGATAATGACCCAAGGAGCTCTAAGGAAGACTGGGTACACTCGTGGCCACTTTTCAGAGAAGCTTCATGAGCTCATCATGGTCGTAAGTATGCAAAATTCTTAAAGGTAACTGAATCCATTCCCTTACCCTTCAACATAGTGAGATTTTCTTAGACATATCCAAAGATACTAAACTATTCCTGTTGTGCAAGATTAGCCAAAAGGAACATCCCCAGCCACACAGATCACCACATCCCAAGTGCCTAAGTGGAAACTGTGACTTCTAACCAAAGCCATGTTAAAGTCCACAGGAGATCGTGATGAGGTCCTGAGAAAGAGCAGGAGTTCTTGCTTCGAGCAGAGGCTGCTGTCTCTGGGGGCTGAGTACTGCTGATCTTCAAAGGAACAAGCCTGATTTACACTTTTGAAAATAAATTATATGAAAAACAGTGCTCTGGACAGTCTTATTAAATTCTTCTTGAATGCCTTGTTTTCCTCCAATTATTTTTAAACAAAGTATCTACTTATGGCTTCAGCATGAAAACAATATTTAATATACTTGGGTTTGCTGCCAAAAGTATTTTTTTATGCTGCTGAGGTGATATTTCTCCAACGATTCTTCTTTTATGAATAATACATTTGAGTTTGTAGTCCTGTCTTCTATGTTTTTTTTTAAATTAAACCTTACACCTATTTTGATGGCACCTATGATTTCTCTTGTGCCTCTGGGTAAATAGTTTGGTCTATAGTCTTAATTCAAACTTCCTGTTTTCATAATTTTTTGCATTTATAACATTTCCAAGCTGCAGTCTGCTAAATCCTGTTTATTTGTCTGCTGTAATTTTTGTTTCCTTTGACACAAATTTTCATTTCAGTACTTGAACAGCCTGACAAATAATTATTAGCGTTTCTTGCACTTACTTGTCTATTTAAAAGGGGGGATGGCATGATTACAGTATTGTCAGAAACTAGGTACTGGCCTTTTACATCCATATCCATCCTACTTAGATGCAGGATGACTATGTGGTGTGGGTTGTGTTGACTGCTTCTCTGAGTAGAAGTCTAGTACATCCACACCTGTAAGCAGCCACTTTCATGTAGGTATTGAAATGATGAGATCCAGTCCTTGTTTTTTGTCTGTCCTTATTTGTCTCACATAACTCTGTTTTAAAGGAGGCAAGTTCCTCTTTTTGAGTCCTGTTACAGTCTTGTCTCTTGCAGCTAAGGTTTATCTTTTTTGTGACTTCCGTGGTACAAGCTTCTGTTTCTGAACTTGATCTTGTTTTCTGGTTTGGCTGTATCACTGTCTAATAGCTGTACTGTTGCGATTTAATAACTTCAAGTACCAAGTTTGTATCTAATAGAATTTAGTGGCTTTCTCCAGTCTTCTAATTGTCTTTTTCTCATTACAAGGAAGATATGTGGTATGCTTGGACTAGAGCCTGTCTTTATTTTATTGTTGGAGGAATTTTATGCACTGAATTTTTCTGAAACTGAAATTTGATGTGGCTCGTTCACTGCTGCCCTCAGCCCCTGTCTGGGAATGGCTGCTGTGGGATGTCCTTGGACCCTTTCATCTCCAGGATGGCTTCTCTGTGTCCGGACAAAACAGCTGGAACTCAGAAATGCCAAGTTACTGCTCTTTAATTAATTACCACATCACTTCGATCATAGAATCAAGTTATTTATGCTCTTACTTCCATTGGAAATGAAAAATGAAGTGCATCAGCCTAAACCTTTTCAGATCAAAGATACCATGCTCTACTTTTGTTGGGGAATAAGAGCTTTTAGCTTCTGCTCCTGGTCAGCTACAGGTGTCTAAGCCCTCACATATATTTTAATAAGGACTGAATGATTTTAGTGTATACTGAGGACACTGCTGCTACCAGCTCTCCTTGGCACCAACAGCTCTTCTAGGCATATATATGGGAGTGCCTCTGTTCTCATAAGTACAGTACTGCTAACAACATGCTAGAATTAAACAAGTTAAAAAGTCTGAGCTCCTACTTATTGCTGGAATGTGCTAAATTCCAGATGCAGTTATCACTTAGAAAAACCGCTTTGAAGCTTTAGCTCCAGTTTAGGCGATATCCTCACACTGTCCTCACCCTTCATCTGATGGAGATTTTTATGTGAAGTTAACATGCATGGATGGTCTTTGTAAACAGCTTTTCTTCTCTTTTTATTATATACCAGGAGATCAATGGATCAATGGACTGTATTATTTTACATAATTCTTGTATGCCACCTGCTAGCCTTACGTGTCAGGGTTATATTTTATTATTTTTTTAAATTTTATTTTATATTTTATTTCAGTAGTTTCTCGTTGAATATGTGTATTTTCTATGTTGGGGGCTGCATAGAGCATCCTTTGAAACTCAGGATAAATAACCAGTTCACTCCTTTATTCTGTGCAAGGTGTCCATGCTCCTTGTTCCTTACCTCTTGCAGATAATGGGTGCGAGCTCTGCACAGCATGGACAAGAGGTCCTAGCTTTGAACTGCTGCCAAATTCAGTGAACTGTCAGCTTTGATGTGTCTTGGTTTCTTTAACCTACTTTTATGACAAAAAAACCCCATCGCTGAGGCCTGTTTGCTTTTTTGCTGTAACGCTCCTCCTCATATTATTTTGACAATGTAGTTGCCTTGTTATATACCTTGTATGGATCATTGATCATGTCACTTTTTATAACCATTGCATTTTTGCTCCAACCCTGCAGTGAGAGCACTGATGACAGGGGAAAGGCAGCTCAGAGCTCAGACATCTGCCCTGTTCTCACAAATGTAGTAGCAAAAGATTCATCATCAGCTGTTCTCATCAGAAATCCCCATTCTTCACATAGTTTTAAAGCTCTTGGCAGACTTTCTGCTTCCACCCACACAGTAAAGGCTTCTTTAATAACAACAGCGGTGTAAGCCCATTAAGATCAGAATGGCAGACTAGCTGAGCCCAACTCCCTCTTTTGATAGTGGAGAGTTGTCTTCTTTAAAGGAAAGCAGGAAAGTGCGTTTCAGTTAATAAAGCTAGGTGGGTTTTGACACAAGCAGCAATGCAGGCTGGCCCTGTGAGGCTTTGTGTCTCTTCCTCAGTCTGCCCCATCCACAAGGAATTCCCATGACCCATGACCTGTGGACAGGACTACCCCTGCTTGCAACAGATGGCTTTGTTATGGTTGGACCCTGCATTTCAGTTCCAAGATAGGGTGCTTGCCTTTCCCCTGCCCTTTTCGCAACCCTAGCTTCTGCCAGACTGACTTAAAAGTTGCAGTCATCTGATTTCTTCTGGAACATTGCTCTGATGAGGAGGCTTAGTATTCCCAGTGCTGGGTCTTAAGAGGATGACTGTCCCCAGGAGTGGCAGAATGGGCCACATGGGCACTGAAAAGCTTTGAACTCTACTCCATGTGTATTAGCACCAGGGACTAGTGTCTGTGTTTAAAACATTAATCAGTGTTTCTTACTGCACTGTTGTATTCTACAATATGTAGAGTTGATTTGAAATGAATCAGCAGGGGAAGCTTAGGCTTCCAAAATGAATGATGTGCATAATATTAGCTTTATAAAATACTCCTCCCTGGTTCACGATCACAGCACAGCATCACACACCTAATGGCCCACATGCAGAAATGTGTCAGCAACCTGCCCAGGTAGGGTGCAGTAAAATGTTCTAGTTTATCTTAAACAGGGGGTAAAGTCTTCTAAGAAAATGAAGCCTTGCTATTTAAATTCAGTTTTTGCCTAATGGTCTGTATGTGTATAATTTTCATTCCTGGTAAATCCCAGAATGCACCAAGTAGACCACAGGCCAGTAGGATGGGTTGCTTACCTTGTAAGCTAACAACTTCCATGGATGTCCTGGTAACTGAAAGACTAAGAAGGAACTGGAATAAGTGACTGTAGTCTTAGTTGTGGAGTAAGTAAAACACTGGAACAGTTTGTCCAGAGAGCTGGTAGATGCTCCATCCCTGGAAACATTCAAGGTCCGGCATTGGACTAGGAGACTTTTAAAGGTCAAGTGTGGATTCAAGGGAGAGGATGGGAATGAAGCCTGGGAGCAGCGGGAACATGAGAACACCTGTTCCAGCTTGAGCAAGTACTTGTGCTGGATTAAGAGATCACGGAACTATGGTGTCAATTGTCACTGCAGACACAGGTATGGGTGCTAGATGCTTACCACAATTTGCTCCTGCTTTTGGTCTCCTTTTTTAGAAGTACCTTTGCTTAGACTTCTCGTTTCCACCTCTTGTTTCAAACAGACTTGTGAGAATATTAACATCTTTTTCTGCTTTAATTGCCTGCAATCTCTCAAAAACAGACACTTAATACATTTTCTGATTTTATTTTTTTGCATTCTTTTCTTCCTCCCATAGAAAAAAAGGGTTTATTTCCCTACATTAGCTACTCTTTGACCAAATGCTGTCAGATCTCATACAACTAGAACTGAAAGTAGCTCTATAACAGCAGGTATTGACTAGACCCCTCTCAGTTCAATCAGGTGTTTTTATTTTTCAGTGCAGCCTTAGAGCAAATTAATGCCATGACTAGCCCCTGCAAATTGCAGCGTGTCCACAGGTGGTGGGACAAGGTGGATCTGCTTCTCAGAGTCTCAGGAATGTTCCTGTGGCTTTGTTACAATGCAAAGGTTAAGAGACCCCAGAGTCACAGAGCTACGAAAAACGACCACCTGCATGAAAGCTGTTCAGTCCTCTGTACTTCAGGAAATTCATATAGAGTTGCTGAAATACTGCAGAACCATCCATGGGTAATATGATATAAAGGAAATATTTCAGTCTAAAGAACAAAATATTTTTGAAACTTATTTAGAAACATATATTTAGAAGACAGGGAAACTAACATGGTGTAGGTTTGATTTTTTTTTTTTCTAAAAAGAACAGGGCCATGAGGGAAAGATCTGGTTTATATTTTTACAGAACCAGGGCCCAGCTTCTTCCTAAACTCAAATTGCTATTGATTTTAACAACAGAAAGAATGAGCCTCACATTGATTTAGACAGCAACTAAAAATTGGATTTCATGTGGCAAACTGTTCTTGGATCATGACTAATAACATCACTTTAGGTAAAAGGTATTAAAAACCCTGTAACTACCATGTTCCCCTTTTAAGTGTCATTTTATCTGAAAAACATCTCTTGTTGGAAAGAAACAAGTTCTGTACTCAGTTCAGTTTTATCCATCAGACAACACTTCGGCACTATGTAAAAACTGTAAGCAAATGAGTGAAATTGCAGATACCAGGAATGATAGCTGGGGAGCAGGGTCACCATGGCTTTGTAGGTCAGCGCTTGCTAGTGGAATCACGATGCAGGGAGCAGTGCTCCCATCACAGTATCCACTCAGAGGGCAGCGATGGTGACGCGGGTGTCAGCGTTTGGCCCAGCCCTCGCCAGGAAGCTCATGTTTTGTTTTCCACAGCCTTAGTCAGTATTGCGTCATGGCATCTTGCCTCAGGATGTGCTCTTGTGGGCCACTCCCTGAGGTACTTCAAGGCAGGTTTTTTTGCTGGTGAGGCCAAAAGTTTTGGTTAAAGGCAGGAACAGGTTGTGTTTGACTTAGTTCATGCTCCCTCCTCTTATGGGAGTGCCTGGGTAGGTGCCCCGGGTGAACCTCGAGGTGATGATAACATCCTAGAAGATCTGTAAAGACTAATTACTTATGTCATGCCCTCTTCACATTGTTTTAGTCTTAGCTGAGTTACAAATGAGCCCTATCCTATCTTGGAGCAAGCGGTGCCAGGGCACAGCAACCATCTCTCTGGGATGCAGGCAGTGCAGGGCTCCTGGAATGAACAGGAGGGCTAAAGTCTTGAATATGGTTTTGAAAAGGAAAATAAGGACTGGGAAGGAGGTATCATATGCGACTTCTTCTGCAAACCTTCTGGACCTTAAGGGAGAAAATGAGTTGGTGTTACTTAGAGCCCACTCCCTCTGCTGAGCACTTTATTTGTACAGAAGGTATCATTAGAACCTGTAGTTGGTGAGAGAGCTACAAATCTCTTCTTGTGTTTAAATGTCTCAGATTTTTTATATAATTTAAATTTAATTATTTTAATTCTAGCCACACCTGGCACAACATCTCAGCCTGCATCACTATGGAGACTTGCTCTTACCTCTCAGGAAGGGTAGTGGGCTGGAGCTGAATGGACATAAGCCAAATAAGACTTTGAGACCCAAAGTGCCTCCATCCTTGTCTAGTACCTCATCTGGTCTCACCTGTGTGCAGGTCAGTTTTTTGTTAGCAACATGAATCTCTGCTTGGGATTTTCTACCCCCACTGGCTGTCCCACTGAGTGCTGCCTCTTCCAGTCTATCTGTCTGTGCTCTTCTGACCATGACTATTGAGTGCACCCTTGTAGCCCAGCATGGGGACGTTGAGCCTTGTTCATCTGAGGAACACAGAATTCTCTTTCTTCACACTATATTTGCATGGTCATGTTGTCAAATTAAGAACAGATTGATCCCTGTGGTCAAGATCAAGTTCCTCTGTCAGAACAGGTTTGATCCCTCAGATAAATCCAGATCATAAAAGCATTCACCCATTGCATTTTTTTCAACACCAATAGCAGCATTGCTGGCCTCTCTCTGCAGGTACTTTCAGAACATCCTCTTTTTCTTCTAAAAATATGTACTTCCTTCCTGTGCCTCCCTCTTTTTTTACGTTATATAATATCACTAAAATCACAAATATTTATGGTGTTGGCTGTTCACTTCAGTTAGCTAAGAAAAAGAACCAAAAAAGAAGGCCAGAAAGTAAAACTGAAAGCTGGAAAGAAAACAGAAGGAACTTATCTTAAGGCAAAGCTGAGGAGGAGAAAGAAGTCATGTAAGGTTTGACAATACAGTAGCAAGGAAATGCTGCCTGGAAAAGAAGATGACATTTTGAACATCCTAAAAAACTGTGGAACTGTAAAGAATACAACCATTCACATCAAATCTATTGTTATGTTCTCTTTTTTGAAATATCAGTGGCAAAACCCAGAACCAAATCTTATTTTGAAACACCAACAGAAGCTGCAATCTTAACTTTCTTGGAAATATTTGCTAGCGCCAGCAGTCCACCCAGCTGAAGGCCGACCGTTTCCTTGGCTTCACTGAGCACTTGCATCCTCCTCCTGCCAAAGAAAGGCAAAAGACTGGAAGGGAAGAATGCCAGGGGCTGTCACCACTTCTGCTCAGCTCCCCAGCTGGTCATGGTGCAAAGAGCAAATTGCAGGAGAGCTGCTGAGCATGGCTGGAAACATGGTGCCCTGCACTTCAAGCCCAGTAGCAGCTCATCGAATCGCCCTCATCGTTACTGATCCCTGGTGTCTTTTTTATAGCGTGCTAATTATCACCTTGGTTGTTTTGCAGCTGATATAACTGCATACTGGCTACTGAAGTTATCTTCAGCAGTTTGAACTGAATTTGGTATCCTTCTGCATGTCCTGGGAGGGCTAGGGAAATATGTTCACACCATGTTGTGACTGCAGCTCCTGACTCAAGGCATGTAGGTGATGCCCTCCTATCTCTTGTCATTTTTTTCATGTCTTGGAGCAAGGTGGTTAATAATGTTGCAGTGGTGTCAGATCACACAACCAGAAGTTGCATTCAAGGCCAAAAATATGGCCCTAGCCTTATTAAGAGCTATGTGCTTCCAGACAGAAGAGATATTTAGTATTTAAGGAAGTGTATGTGTAGGAAATTTGACAGAAGAGCCTTGATAGCTTTCCCAGGTGACATCTTCCACTGCGTGTTTGCTGTCAGCCAGCGGGATGAACATGTAAAACCTGCTGGCTGCAGGGATATAAATAACAAGTTTTTTCTCACAACTGCCACAGGCAGAGAAAGGCAGGCAGGCACCACCCATGCTACAAGCAAGGCCCAGCAGCAGCCTGTGGCTTTAGGCCTGGGGAACCATGGGCCCCCTGCCTCAGCTCCATCCATTCCCAAAATCTTGACACCTGGTTGCTCTGGTCCCACTTTGCCCTTCCCTCTCCCCAGTACCATAAGCAGTGTCTACATGTTTTGAATTTTGCTTATGCTGATGGGAAATCTGGAGCTGCTGTCACGTGCCCAGTTACTGAGCTTCAGATGACAAATGGTAACTCATTAATCACAGCAATTTACTCTGAGCATACCACTGCAAGAAAAGGGATCAAATTCTTCTCCGACTCTGTTTGGGCAATTGCACAACTTCCAGGAGCTAAGTGAGGGGAGGATCTGGCCCCTAATCTACCAGGAGAGTCACAATTGCTGTTCAGAGCTCTCTCCTCCTCTCAAATCCTCTGAGCTCTGTAGGCAGTTTTCCTGTTACAAATTGCCTTGAAAGTATAAAAAAGAGTAATCTGTTGAGGCAAGCTTGGCTGAATGTTTCATTGTTCCATTGTTTCTAAACACGTGGAAGCTGATTTACTTCTGCTATCCAGTTAGAGAGGAACAACTGCTTTAAAAAAAAAACAACAACTGGGAAACACAAGGGAAAACAATTGGAGTTTAAACATGAATGGCCATAAGCCCAAATAGAACCATGTCTGGCACAGAATAAAAACTGAATAGATTTATTCTTGCTATCTATAAAGCAAACTCTATGTCTTTAAATCCATAAGAACAGATACCCTTTTTTAAAATGCATGTTCAAAACCAGTGGCAATCCGTAGCAGGGAGAAACAGTTTTGATGCTTTGCTGGGGGAAAACGGTAACAACATTTCCCGTCTTTGTCAGCAAACTATTCCCCAACTGTGGCAAACAGCCAGGCATGGCCAGGGCACACTTGCATTTCTCCCAAAAGCCACTCCCAGCTATAGAGTTCAGTGCTTGCTCTGAGGTCACTGAGTAAGTGTTAGTCAAGCACAAGGTACGATTAACATTGAAATATTCCTGAGCTGTTCTGACATTTTTTTACAATACTACCAAGGATATGCTAGTCTAATATTTCTTCCCAGGCAGCAACTAGTGAAGTCAAACATATGATGAAAAGCAGAAATATATTTTATCATCCACACAGGGCTCTACTGAAAGAATAAGCTCTAATGCCAGCACGCTCCTGTGCTTGATTTCTTACTCTTTCTTCCAGGATCCACAACAAATTTAGCTTGCAGGGAGAAGTAATTATATGTTTGCTATGAAAATAGCACAAAAGAATAGTTTTCACATTAAAATATTGTTTGCTAATCTTAACTACCAGAAGATGAGACTAATTTAAGGGAGACCACTTAAAACACTTTGTGACAATAAAGATTTTGTGTCCTCTGGCAGTGGGAAGAGGCGTTAAAATGTAGATACACTGCAGGCTATTTTACCTTGCCAGATAGATGTATGTGTAAGTGTGCCTGTCAGTAGTGCTATAGCCACTGTCTTCTGTTGTAGTAATTCAAAATTTTATACCATTCTCTTACACCTTCTGCTAAAGGGACTATCAAGGACAGGGACTAAAGGCAGCAAACTCACCTACTGTATTTTCTAGATTTTGTAAAGGATGAAGCTTTTATCAAAATTAAGCTTTTTGTGACTTTTGTATTGCTTTCTTGTTCTTGTAAAATGCACAATTCAAATGCAACATACAAAAAAGGTAAATGTCCTCAGAAACAGCTTTCTCTCTCCACAAATTTGATTGTAATACCTGCTTTAGTGGAAAAGACTGGGGAGCAGGCAAGCATGCCCTACTGTTGGTCTGCCTTCCTCTTTCAAAAATGTTAAACTAAATTTTTCCAAAAATATATTCAGTGTATTTGCAAAGGGCTTTAAGGATACTGCCTTCATACATTTAAGCAAACCTCAGTGCAGGTGTAGGTTATGTAACACCACCAGTGACCGGATAAGAGACAAGAACAACAAAAGATAATCTGTTTACCCATTCCGATTGCAAAACCTCCTGCTGATGACTCTCTGCTGTCACTTACTGTCTGTGTAATGCTGAGGTAACCTCCGTGCTGTAAGTCTGCATCTACTGCAACACAGGTGAGGGAACCTAAATTTGGCAGCCTACTTCACGTTGATTTAAAATGCTCTGGACATCCGTTACTGTCAGGTAATGGTTTGCAGGGCTCTGCACAGCCTTCGTAGGTAACACATGTCTGCCTTGAGGTGTGGTATTTTTTACACAAATGCCATATGAGGTCAAAGTTGAAGAGTGAAACATCAGGTCAGTAGCACTGGAAACATATTTTGCACTGGAAATCCCTGTGAAGGAAGAGGGGATGTGCATTTGTGCTTAGAAGATGAGGAGGTTTCTCCAAGTACTGCATGTGGTCCAGGAAATGGGCACCAAGCCGGAAAATGAAAGCAGCAGAGGGGAGGATATGAGTACATCACTCATCACAAATTGGGAATATAAGGAGATATGTATGCTCTGTTTTTCTGTGGATCCTGAGTACATCTAGAAACAGAGGAGCAGGGAGTCAGGGAGCAGGGACACCCTGCCTGGAGGTATCCACCTTCTAAATAGCAGGATGTGCTCCTTACATCCTCTCCAAACTTCCTGATGCAGTAATTAGTGCCTAACAAACTTCTGCTTTTAGAAGATCCTTTTCTGCTTTTAGTGTGAGATCCTTTTTAATCTGAGATATTCAGAGCAGACCTACGGTGCTCTGTCATACACAGCAACATTCTGGCTGCCTAATCTCAAAAAGCAACCTCTGCACCAACCATGATACAGCATTTTCTGATCTTTTCCTTTCTGTGTGTATGTCTCTGCCATAACTTTGTCCTTTGGACTAAATCAGAAACCTGCATGAAGGTGAATGATCATTCATTTTATACTAGTGGACAGACCAACTTGGGTTACATTGTCTGGGGTATCTTGTACAGATCATTGGATCAGGAAGAAGTAGTAGCTGAGGTCTTCTTCGGGTAACTGGAAGAAGCTTCGCTCGATCAAAGCGATTTGGAATAGTCAACATGCATTTATGAAGGGGAAATTGTGCTCATCCAACCTCACAGCCTTCTATGATGAGATGAGTGACTTGGCATATGAGTTCATTTTCTTGACATTAGCCAGGGTTTCAAGACTGACACCTGTAACATCCTTATAGACAAGCAAAGAAGTGTGGGCATGATAAGTGAACAATGAGGTGGACCAAAAACTAGCTGAATTCCCAGGCTCAAAGAGTTTTATCAGTGGCACAAAGTCCATCTGGAGGCCAGTTATTAGAGATGTACCCAAAGGTTGATACTAGGGGCAATATGACTTAACATCTTCATAAATAACTTGGGTGACGAGTGATGGAACAAATGCAGCAAGTTTGTCATGATACAAAACTGTGAGGAGTAGCTGATGCCATTCAGATGCACTTGGGCTGGTTAGAGAACAGAGCAGAGAGGAATCTCACGAAGCTCAGTAAAGAAAATGCAAAGTTCTACACCCACGGAGGAATAACACCATGCTGCAGTACAGAGTAGGGGCCAACCAGCTGGAAAACCACATGGCAGAAAAAGGCCCTGAGTGTCCTGGTGAACAAGCTGACCATGAGCCAGTAATTCTCCCTCATGTCAAAGAAGACTAATAGTATCCTGGGCAACATTGCTAGAATGTTGAGAGAAGTGACACTTCCCCTGTGCTCAGCACTGGTGAGACTGAACCTGGAATGCTGTGTCCAGTGCTGAGTTCTCCTGGACAAGAAAGGTATGACCTTACTGGAGTGAGTGCCACAAACTGCCTGAGAGATGATTAAGGGACAGGAGCATCTGTTCTACAAGGAAAGGCAGAGAGAGCTGGGACTGTTTGGACTGGAGAAGATAAAGCCTAGGAATCATCTTGGTGGGTATAAATATCTGATGGGAGGGTATGAAGAAGGCAGAGCCTCTTCTCAGGGGTGCCCACTGGTAGGATAAGAGGCAATGGGTACATACTCAAGCACAGGAAATTCTATCTGAAATAAGAGCTTTTTAATAGCACTTTTTTACTGTGAAGGTGATCAAACACTGGCATTGGTGACCTGGAGAGATTGTGGAGTCTCAGTCTATGATCTCTGAAGATGCTCAAAAGCCACTGGGCCTGTTCTAGCTGACTCCACCTTGAGAAGTGGGGCAGGGGGTAGACTAAATGCTCTCCAGAGGTCTCTTCCAAACTCAACTGTTATGTGCTTCTGTTCCATATGCACTTTCTTTTATCAGGACAGCAAATCACTTCCCTCACTCTACAGGGAACATACAGTGATATTAGACCCTCTCCATGTATGAGAACATCTGTTTTCTATTTCAGACACAAAGTCATGATAGAGCTTTCAGATGTCTTACAAAGAGTTGGACTTGAAGACAGTGTGCATAAAAAGAACATTTGTTATATGGGACAAATATGAACAAATATGCTTGATTTTCACAAGGTTGAATCACAAATTTTTGAGGCTTTGCCACGGCCTGCAGCTGCAGTGCTTGACCAGCTTCCCCATTTCCGAAAGGCTCCTTTGGTCCTGTGTAGTACATTATGTGCCATCAAGTACTGCTGGATGTTACTACAAAAGCATAACACTCAAAGGCATAAACCCAAGAAAATATTTGGGAACATGAAAGTTAAGATGTTATTCTGTCTAATTGTTAAATATAACCTGGTTTTGCCAGTGGAAGTTGATGGGAGGCACATATGCTACATGTATATTAGTAAATGAAGTAGTCCAAGAGGGCTGACTCACCTTAAGCCACTTCAACCTGTATCCATGTGCTAGTTTTAGCTAGGGTAAGTTTATTCATAGTGTATGAGACTGTGTTTTGGATTTCTGCTGAGCACAGGACTGATAACGTAGAGGTGTTTCTGTTTTTGCTGAACAGTGCTTACACCAAGTCGAGGTCTTTTCTGCTTTTCGTACTGCTACACTGGTGAGGAGGCTGGGTCAGCATGGGAAGCTGGGACAAGACACAGCTGGGACAGGTGACTCCAAACAGTCAAAGGGATATTCCATACCATATGACATCATGCTCAGTGTATAAAGTGGAGGGATTTAGGAGGAAGGGTACTTGTCTTTCCGAGCAACTGTTATATATGTTGGGGCCCTGCTCTCCTAGAGATGGCCGAACACCTGCCTGCACATGGGAAGCTGTGAACTAATTCGTTGCTTTGCTTGAGTATGTGGCTTTTGTTTTCCCTTCTAAACTGTCTTTATCTCAAGCTATGGGTTTTCTAGCTTTTACCCTTCCAATTCTCTCCCTGATCCCAGTGGTGGGGGACTGAGTGAGCGGCTGTGTGGGGTTTGGTTGCTGACTGGTCTTAAATCACAACGGTCCTTTTTGACACCCATTGTGGGGCACGAACAGTTTTGATTGGGATGTGGCAGGTTGAATTTATAGCTGTTAGTGCTGTTTAGCTAGAACAGGCTCCAGTGCTAGCCATGGGGCTCACTTTCCTGACTGTATATTAGTCTAGTGCTCTTTAATGGCTGGTTTTTACTTTCACTGCTTGCTGTAGTGCTGTACTGCTTATCACTTTACTGTATGGTGCCTGGGAATGTTTTGATAACAGCCATGGTGATGTGCCTGGGCTGGCAGGTAGCCAGGGCATTGCTGCTGTTTCTGTGCTGTTGCTATACTGGACAGCCTGGAATGGGCACCAACAGCTTTCTCTAGAGCAAGAAATTTTAAAAGTGGTGTTCTTTGCTTCTGTTTGCATACAATTAGATTTTTTTGCAAAGGAACATTCTTTTTCACATCAGCAGAAAGTAGTTCCTCTGATAATTCAGGATTTAGTGCTATCTCATCACTAATATCGACCTCCTTCCACTTGATGGCTCTGGTCTTGGGCCATTCCAGGGATCTGCAGGGCCAGTCCATGTTCACCACATCATCTTCTCCTGATGGATTAAGCTGTTGCTCCATCAGATGTTATTGACATGTCTGGAGCAGATATTGTGGTAGAGGTGGGAGTCCATGGCACAGGCACGGAGAGAGTTGCAGCAGCAGTGGCCTCACACCTCACTCCAGCAGTGAACCCCTGACTGGATGAGGATGTGACCCTGTGAGAAGCCCATGCTGGAGCAGATTTGCTGGCAGGATTTGTGACCTCATGGGGGACCCACATTGGAGCAGTTTATAAAGAACTGCAGCCTGTAGGAAGGGCCCACGTTGGAGAAGTTCAAGGAGGACTGTCTGTGGGACCCAGCATTGGATCAAAGGAAGCAGAAAGTCCCCTGCAGCTCTGCAACCCTCCAGCAGTAATGGCCATGGTGAAGCAGACTTTCCTCCTGCAGCCCATGGAGGACCACTAATGGTGGACTATTGCAGGAACCCCTTGTTGTAGCCAAGATGGGAACAAGGAGAGGATTCTTTGCTATGTTAAACCCTATAATCTGCCCCAAAAAGACCAGGAGTAGAGAATGTAATGGATATACCTTTAAATAGTTGTAAGGCGGGATTTGAAAACCACGACACCATACACCCCCTCTCTGAGCAGCACGGCTGCATCCTGCTTGCCTGTGTAACACTTGGGCCTTGCCTGCAGAGTGCAGAGCAGCTCGAGCTAGGACCATGCAGGGAATAAGATAACCATATGGGTTTTTGTGCATATATGGCAAGCCAGGACGGTTTGCTTTCCTTGGACTGTATCTGAGCCCCAAATGCTTTCTGCCTGATGGTAGGGCTAAGTATCTATTCCATGGTTCTAAGCAACCAGTAACTACATCAAAGTAGCTAGTTAATATTAACAGGCTGTTAGAGCAGCGTTGCCCAAGATTTGGTCTGTACTCATTAATCGGATTATAAGACATGATTGGTAAGGTAGCTGGGGCATGAGAAAGAGCAAGCAGAGATAGATTAATACATTACTTGAGTAGTTAAGGAGAAGGATATGAAGGGTTCAGTTCACCTAGAGGAGGAGCATAGAGCAAAACAGCTGAAAATGCAGCTGCATAGCAAAGTCAATAAGGAACACTGAGGTTTTACTTCCATCCTGCTTAGTCAAGGCTGTAAGAGAGGTGGTCCTGTGACAGCCCAGAGTCATCTCAAGAGATGAAGCACCTACCTGTTCTGTGTGATTGCTGAGAAGGTTGGGCAGGCTTCACTCTGCTGTCAAGGAACCCAATAACATGGCTGCATCTGGTCTAGTTGTCTCCTGTGTAATGTTTGGAATGCTCAGTCAGAAAGCTAAAGACTAATACAGTTATATTTTCAGCCACTAACAGCCACCATGAGAAAAGCCACTAGGCATGGGCAAAGCTCCCTCCAGAGAAGTGCATGCTGGTGATTGGGAGTTTACCTGCTAGCGAACCTCTCCTGAGTAGGCCATATTCTCTCGTTTTGTGCTCTACTAGTGACTGCTTGAATTCTGATCCAGCTCCCAAAGCTCAGGATTCCTAACCCGATGCCTACCTGCTAGGCTTAAATCTATCCTTTCTCCTGTGCCTGCTTCCCAATTAAAACTGAATTTTGAGAGAGCATAACTCAGTTAGACCAGAGAACTAATGTTTTCTCCCTGGAAAATGTAGATGCTTAGGGAAAGAACACAAGAAATAGACAGTATGAAATGATCCTTCCCTGGCATATTTACTGTGTTCCAGGAGTCTATGATTTGTGGATTTCTTTGGACAGAGATGGCACCCAGACAGTGATAACCAGAACACTGAATATTAAACCAGACAATAACAATAATAGTAATGACAATGATGATGATGCCACTATGCTAGCTACTGTAGCCACATCTTTTCCATTAATTTGGCTGATTATCTGGAAAATGCTTTCATATCTTGGCCTCATCATGCAATGATCAATTCTACAATTTACTTAGATGATTTTAATTATATGGACTCCTATCTTGCTTGCCCCTCAGACACCAATTTTCCAGGACAACAATTTCTAACTTTCTCTCCCTCATTACAAAAGACCTTCTGTTTTTTTTTTTTTAAATTCCCCTTTGGCTTGGCCATCTCTTGCTCTGTTTTATGTGCTTTCAGATTAGGCAGGAAGAAGTGAAGACTCACATTAGTGAAGATGTCAACATAATGCGTATTCATACAGAAGTTTACAAATATCTTCTGTTTTGTTGTCTATGGTAGCAAAGTCCAATAAAGAGGATGGAGAATTTCCATCCTTTACTCTCTCTCCCCCAGAAAGCCTTTAAAAACTATGTTATGGAGTTGGTTTAGCTACTTTGTGTGGAGATGATGTATATTCGAACCTTCAGAGGCAGCAGCACACCTGACCTTCCACTTTCTGAGAAGTGCCCTAACCACAGGGATCTCATAAGAACTTTGATGCTAAGCCCTTCTCAAAAACCAGAATGGGACCACTACAGCTATTTGTGGATTGTCTGTTGCTGATTTTCCAAACTGAGTCCCTCTGGGACTTGGGCATTGCTGTTTCAAGCAGTGACTGGACCTACAGAGGTCTCTTGGTGCTCCCCTCTGTCCAGAGAGGTGTGCTGAGGTGCCTGGGAAACTTGGAGGTCAGATGTGAGAGGAGTCTGGAGCTCAGATCCTTGTAGAGGACAACAAATGAAGGTCTGATGCCTCATCTTATCTTGGAAAAAAAATGTCGACATAAACAGACTTTTATCACTCCTCATCTAGCTAAGAAATTGCTGTAAGCCTGCAAAAGCTTCACGTTAGATTCATGTTAGAATCACTGCCACGAACGCTGTAAAGCTTCACCTGCTCTCCCATGGCTGCAGGACACAGTCATTGGCACAGTGCTGCATTTTTCCTGTTGGACCCAGCTGCTTCCCAGACTCATGCATGAGAAGCTCCCTCTCCTCAGCATCAAGTCCTGATGTTTCAACTGAGACTGTTCCTGTTTGACCTCACAAATGTTTCATTCTTTTTTTGGTTTCTTTCTGTTGCACAGAAAGAATGAGAGGGAGGATGGAAACCCTAGCTTTTCTTGGGAAGAGGGCATTGCTAGGCTTTTTGCCTAGAAAAGAGTTGTCAGTTGAATGCCCCAAACCGGTTCCACGGTAGCCAGACACAGAGAAGTTCCTGCCTGCCTTACTGCATGCCAAAGCTAAGAGGTAAGAATATGAAAGCATTCCTTGGCAATCACTTGATGCTGTCAAAATCAGAAGGAGTGGCTCAAAATTAGATAAGCTTTTTTTTTCCCTTTTTTAAAATTTTCTGTTAAAGATAAAATTTTGCAAACAGAAAAAGGCCTTCCATCCCAAATTACATGCCAGCCTTATATCCCTTAAACTATCAGGCTTCACAGACTGTTAAACTCTCCCTGCTATCTACATCTTCACAGGCTTTCTCCTATTCTGCCTACTCTTGTGTTACCTCCTGACTATCTCCTTGATTCACCAAGTGGGTTATCTTCATCTTCTCACCACTCCTACATGTCCTGAGGGTCTCCATTTCATCTGTCTATTCTCCTGTCTGAGAAAAAGCAGAATTTCCTGTGCTTGTCTCCTGGCAGACAATTTACAGCTCACTCTTTAGGCCAGACCTGCCTTCTTCTGCCAGATAAACTGAGCTTGAAAAACTGGAGCTCTTCAGCACCTCCCCCTTTTCCTTCTTCCTTTTTGTTTGTATGTTTGTTTGTTTGTGGTTTGGGGGGTTTGCTTTGTTTTGTTTAGGGGTTTTTTGATGGTTTGGGGTTTTTTTTAATTTTTTTGTTAACCATGGACAAAACAAGCCACACACAAGCTTGTAGCTTGTGCACTCAGTCCTCATGCCTAGGCTGCCTAAGCCTTGCAGAGTCTTTCTTCATAATGGAAAGTAAGGAGGCACTTTTAGAGGACTATTATGTGTCTCATGCCTGTGTCTGGCTTCACAGATTTTTGTGTCTTTCCCACCACTTGAGCAGTGGAAGCAGGCACAGTCACCACTTTGCATCCTATGGATGCAGGGCTGTGACATAGAGCTGCAGAGGGGCAGGCAGGTGGGATAAAATCAGGGTTAGAGCTTACTCAGGAGCAAAAGAAGCAGTTGGACAGGAGACTCAACCATGGAGATGTGCTACCTCGGGAGAGGAGAGGGGAGGCAGCTTGTGGTCCTAAAGGAGAAGATAAGACCGACAAAGAGGGAAACAGTGATGAAACTAGTCTTTTTCTCTTGAAGCCATGTTTGCAGTTCCTCCTCTAGGCTTAGCTTTGCAGGCAGAGCTCATGGAAGCACCAGGACAGAGCAGCAGGGATGTGACGGGTACATGTAATTCAGATGTTTTTTCTCACTCCTCTCCCCACAGAAATTATCAGGCAAATCACAAAAGTGAACTTGCTGTTATGTCAGGGTTTCCTGCCCTATTGAAAGAGTTTTTGAAAAGAGCTGCAACATCACCAGCTCCCATTGTAGGGCCTGTCATAGCAGCTGATCTCCAACTAGAGGTATGCCATGAAGACACAATACTAGTATTTAGTGATTTCAGCACTGTCTATAATGCCCCCTGGGAGATACATGCCACCTGTGGTATCCCAGGACAGAAACCATAGATGTCTTTTCATGATAAGTATCAGAGAAACACAAATCTCACCGATTTTGGGTCAGTGGACTCCACCAGTAAAAGTGTTTACGAGGAAGTAGCTAGTACAGTCCAAGTTTATACATGCTCTGTATTTGTTGATGATAAAATGTAGGAAATTGATGTGCAAGGCTGCCACTGCATCATCTCTCTCAAACTCTGGGCACAGCCAAGGGAAATTTGTAAAGATAGAGCGGTTCGATGACAAAATCTATCATAATGCTTTTCAATTCAAACGAGAGCATCAGACTCACCACACCACATCATCCTGTGGGCATTTCTAGAACAGCATCATGTCTTTGGTTGCCACATATCAGCTGTGTGGTGTTGTAGCATGTCATTGCCAACAGCAAATGTGGCACCAAAGTTTTCACACTACAAAACTCTGTTGGCTACATCAGGACAAAAAGGAGATAAACCCTCCCTTCCAGGATGGAAGCAAAGCTAGAAACAGAAAACAGTTCTGCTGATGCCCAGACCACTGATGTGCCTAGCAGATGATCCCCTCTGGACAGCATGGTCCTGGAGGAAGTGTTCTCCTCTGGAGAACAGGTTGCCCCGGTATATCTTGAAAACCAGTACCGAGCTTTGTACAAACGTACAAGCACAGAAGGCACCCAGTGAGAAACATGGCAACCTGCTAAGCTTGTCCCTGGAAAACTTGCTGCACAGTTGGAATCCTCGGAGTTTCCTTTCTGTTCTGTAGATTTTGCTTTTCCAGGATAGGATGAGAAAGGTTTCATCCTAGTACTGGGTTGAGATTTGGGGCAGGCTCAAGGCAAAGCCAAATATGCCACATTGCTGGAAGCTGGAGTCACAGATGGAGGAACTGAAGTGGGTGCATGGCTGCCTTCTCCCCTCCTGGCCATGCCACCTCTTTGAACCCCTGTGGCCTGAGTGGGGATGGTAAGACACCACATGTGCTGGTATGAATGGGAAGTGGATAGTCAGAGACATGTGGGCACTCCATTCTGGAGCTCTGCTTTTCACATGTGTCTCTGGAAATGGCTGCATCCCTACCCCAGCAGAGGTTTTGGGATGTTTGCCAGTCAAGCTGCGTGTAAGTAAAGGGAAAAACACAAAAATCTGAAATATGTTGGTTTGTGCCACACTCTGAGGAGGCCTGGACATATTTTTTAAAATGATGAAGTTTATTGTCTAGAATTGATTATTTTAAGAGCAAGATCTAACTGCATTTGAAAGTGGAACTCTCTTCTTCACCTCACACGGTTGTTCAGGATGTGTCATGTGTGGAAGCACTGGGATGTTAAATGCTTTAATTTGGACCATGGTAGTTTTGCTCTCAGCAGTGCAATTGTGTGGCTGAAACAAATGCTGGAAAGGGACAGGCTGATCTGTTTTCCAACCTGTGCCACAGAGTGTGCGTTAAACTCACACAGAGGGTCTACTCTGCTCATAGGGCATCTACACAGCACATCTGCCTGGAGAGCTGCCAGCTAGGGTGTCCCCTGGGCAGCCTCACCATTGCCTTCAGTCCCCCTTCACCCCTTCCCAGGGGTAACACAGCAGGGGATGGTTGTGGAGTTCCCGTGGCTGTTCTGCTGAGAGACCCCACCGGGGGTGAGGAGTTTGCAGCAGCTACACGGGCTGGGGCTAAGTTCATGAGTAGCAACTTGAGCATAAATCCACAGAAGATTTTGACCTGCGGCTCTTTTTCCCTTTATTCCCCCGAGAACAGCTATTTCCTCTCCCAGCTCTCTGCACTGTCTCTTGCCTTAGGAGGACACCTAGGGCTGGCCCTGGGCTTAGCAATGAGCTTCGCTTGACCTTATCCCCGCGCTATGAGCACACCCCAGCGAGGACCCTGCCTGACTTCTCGCACTCTGCGCCGAGGTTATTAGACTTTGCTGGCGATGTTCACGCTGCCGAAGCTCAGGGATCACATCGGAGTTTAAATCGCACTGCTCTAGCTCACCCTGCAGGGGTGAGAAATTACAAGCACAAGTGGTTTGTGCTCAGTGGTCCAGTTGGTGTTCAGCCACATCTCCTGCTCTCCATAGTCTGGAGAGTTGGCTCTCAGCTTGGCCTGCCTCCAATAGCATCCCATGCCATCCTCTGTCCTACCACTGCTTAAAATCAGATGCCCTGTAGCTGATACCAGGAACGCTGGAGGGTGGATATGAAATGTGGGGGATGCCAAGCCTTGCTTCTCCTCAGCAGAGAGGCTTTGTTTTTTTTCTGGAAGGCTTTCCTGTTTTTCAGTAGGCAGCTGCGTGACGGTCTCTGGGCAAGGAGTCCCGCTCCTTTACACTGCCAAGAAAAACACTGCAAGTTCTTGGCCTCTGAATGCCCATGTTGTGAGTAAGCTGGCAAGGATTAGGTGTCCAGCTCTGCCTGTGCATGCACGGATGGGAACGGACAGGAAGGCGTATAGCCCAACCTAGAAAATGGTTGAAGGGAAAGAAGAAATCTAACTGAAAAATGTTGGAGAACTTGAGGTCATCTTGGCACAGATGCTTCCCCAGCACAAATCAAAGAGCGGGGAGAAAATAGAACATCTCAGAGATAATAATAAGCTTCTCTCCTTCATTCTTTCCTCCTTGCTGCCCCCAGGTACTTCTTCTGAACATGGCCTACCAACGCAACACAGCAAGCAAGGAGTCTTGCTGACACACAGACTGGCTGTAGTCAGATAATAAGGCACTCTTTCAGATCTTCCATCAAAATCTGTACCATTATCTTGTACCATTAGTTAAAAATCTGCTTACTTTTGATTTAATTGCATTTAATAGGAGCTTGGACTTTTTCCAGAGTAAGAGCAGTTGTTGTTGCTTAAATATTTTATAAACTAGTATTTGTCTGGCCAGAACACAAACTCGTAGAAATCCACGATAAGGAGCCATCATGCCCAAACACTTTTTTTGAGCACAATCTGTCTCTGGGTATTACCTTCACTTTCTTTCACTGGGAAGTGAGGGAAAATTCACTTTTTACCTTCTCACTGTCAGCATTTTTTTAGATTTCCCTTTGGGTGATGTAACGGGTAGTTTTTTTGCGTAACTTTAAGCTACATAACTAAATTCAAGGGCTAAATGAACAGATTGTTTTCTAAGAGTGAGAAAGGACTTTATAGCCCTTTCTTAACATAAGCCATGATATCTCACTCAGTAACCTGTAGCTAGCATTTACAGTTACACTTTTCTTCTGAAAAGATACTGCATTGTTCAAGGGGAGGCGGGATGCTGCCACTCCCATCTCCGAGCCCTCGCAGCATACTTGGCCAGGTAGGTTCCAGATGCTGGCAGCAGCCTCATGGAGTGCCGTGCTGCCGTGGGGGGGTTCTGCTGCCCGCACCGCTCACGCTGCCGTGAACCAGAACCAGAACCAGTCCCCATCCGAGCCCACCACACCGGCCGCCTGTGCCACCACCGCAGCCACCGTTGCGGTCACAAGGTTCTTGCGGGACTCGGCGCCTCGTTCTCGGCTGCGGCTTTTGTGTCCCAAAGCGCGCGGCACCCCCTGCTGACCGCGGGCGGAACTGCTCCGGAGGAAAGCCCGCCAGCGCCACCCTCTGGTCGCAGCTGTAGCTGCACTGAAGACGGTCCGGTTCTCCCTTTCCCTGAAGGGAGAGTGATTTCTGGGTGGTATTTGTCTTTGTTACTGTTGGGTGGTTGTTGTTGTTCTTATCCTATTTTTTTCCTCTATTTTTAGTAAAAATTGTTACTCATTTTCTACCCTTTGCTTGAAGCCTCATAATTTCAAAGTCACAGTAATTAGGAGGGAGAAGTTTCTATCCCAAGATGTCCCACCCTCTGGCATACATTGTCTTAAACCAAGACAGGGAGACTTCATTACGTGTTGAGGATGGTGGTATCTCGGCGAGAAGGACCCAGAAACATCTCAGCAGTGCTGCCTGCAGCTCTGCAGGGTTCACCTCCAGGGCTACCCACCTTAAAGCCTCTACACTTCCCCTAGTTTACACAATCTAGTTGGGAGAGTGTAAATAAAATAAATCAGGGACATTTTCAGGAAACAATTTCCAATATAATTTGCAAATATGGTCGGAACAAATATGTGATAAAGTCCTACCAGAAACCAGGTGGACTTCTGTCTGGAAATGTGCTCACCACTGGGTACTCATGCTTGAGCAGTGTAGTAAGCTGCACTGCAGCCACCTTGTTAATTTGGGCAGCAGGCAAAGCAGTGGGAGGAGACTACGTCTGGGACTCACAGGTAAGCAATCTATAGAAACTTGCATTTACTGCTCCGACTGCTGTACAGAGTGAATCAGTCTACAGAGAGCACTGTAGCCTGAAAAGCCTTCCTGACTTCACCTGTCCAGGAGAATCTTATAAGAAGGAGTTTCCCACTTCTAGGAGCATCTTTATCCAGGGAACAGTGCATTTGGTTTGAGTGGCAAGGTTTTGGTATAGGGGAGGCTACAGGTGTGGCTTCTGTGAGGACCTGCTGGAAGCTTACCCCTATGTGTGACAGCCAATGCCAGCTGGCTCCAAGATGGTCCCTCTGCTGGCCAAGGCTGAGCCCATCAGCAACTGGTGGTAGCACCTCCAGGATAATGATAATATATTTAAGAAGCAGGGGACAAAACTGCACATCAGTGCTGCATCCAGAAGAGAGGAGTGAGAATAAGTGAGAGGAACAGCTCTGCAGACACCAAGGTCAGAGAAGAAGGAGGGGGAGGAGAAGGTGTGGAATCAGATCTTCCCCTGCAGGCCGTGATGAAGAGCATGGTGGAGCAGGTCGTCACCCTGGAGCCCACGGAGATCCACAATAGAGAAGATGTCCCATTCGCAGCTCCTAGAGGGCCTCACACTGAAGCAGATGGATCCCCAAAGGAGGCTGTGATCCCATGGAAAGCCCATACTGAAGCAGGCTGCTGGCAAGACCTATCGCAGTGGGGAGAGAGGTGCCCATGCTGGAGAAGGTTTCCTGGCAGAACTTGTGACCCCAGGGGAGATCCATGCTGGAACACACAGTTTTGAGATTTAGTTTTTATTTGTCATTATCCTACTCTGTTTTGATTGGTAATAAATTAATGTGCTGCTATCTAAAAGCTCATGGGTTGGGAGGTGTCACTGGCTTCCTAGTACTCACCCAAGTTCATTGGAACTCTATTGGCATACTTGCTGCTGTTCTCAAGATCAGAAGGACCCCAGAGATAAACTAAGGAATTGCTCCTCAGAGGAGTTGACATAGGTTTATTGAGGCACAGCAGTGCATTTGTATTGCATGCAACTGTATCACAGTATCAAGAAGGTTGGAAGGGACCTTAAAGATCATCAAGTCCAACCTATAAACTAACAGCCCATCATCTAAACCATGGCACCAAGTGCCTCATCCAGAAAAGCAGGAAAGTTTGAGACCAGAAGCCTGGACTGCACCTTGCTTTTAATGCAAGTATCATAATTCATATTAAAATTCGAGACCCTAGGTCAGAGCACAGTAGAACAGAAGTCTATGGGACTTAGCCCCAGTGGCAGGGACAGGTATGAGTTGTGGTGCTGCTGTCTCCAGGGCTTTGCTCAATGGCTGCAGGAACTGCTGCCAAAAGGCACCAGGGGCAAGCACCCAGATGCCAAAACCCAGAGAGATCTCAATATTGGCCTGCAGTCATCAGGCAAAACTACGCTGTGGCATTCTCAACGGTTTGACATTTACTGAGTTGTTTTACCCAGTACACAAAGGAATTGTTGTGGCCTTCGAAAGGATGTAGAGGTAACACTTTACATCTTTCCTCAATGAAGCGATGGAAGAAAACAATGGAAATCCCTGTTGCAGTCATACCTATGTACAGGGAGTACTGCTCAGGTGGGGAGAAGAGGCTGGATCAAAATCAGAGAAATTCTGAGGCTGGATGCTCTTATTGGGGATTGCTGACCTAAATTTGCCATGTACATCCCCCGGAGATCCAGCTCTGTCTAGGCTTTAAGCAGCCATGACTCTCACTGCAACCAGTCCCATCCTATATCAAATCCTAGCACAACCTCTGCCAGAGCCCATGGTTCCAGCATATTTTCAGAAAAAAACCAAAATTTTCGGGAGGGTTTGTAGAGGGATTTTCAATTCTTTGCTACTGCATAACCTTAACAGAGCTTTAATTTCTCTTCACCTTGTTTCCCCTTCTTCCTCCCTGATTTCTTCTATAGAATTCAGAAAATGCTTTGCTACCTCATGATGCTGTAGGATGCTTTGGTTATTTTATGTCAGTACAATATTTTGATTATATGATATTTTACACAAGAAAAGGCTAAGGACTACTTTCCCCTCACCTGAGGAGTAGAGGACACAGGACATGGCTGTCACAGGGGAATACTCAGTTCTGCCAGCATCTGCTTCCACTCGACCTCCTGTATGCTGAAGACATTGTAACTCAATTTTCAGCTCACTGAATTCTGAGAAAATATAAAGCACATAATCAGAGGGGGGAAAGCCAATATCCCACACTCCTGCTCACAGCGATGCTGTTCAGGTTGCAGGAGGGCAGATGACAGAACTGGGAAGCAACCTAGCTGTGGAGGACAGCTGCTGCCTGGGATGGCTTTCTCTTCCCTTCCCTTGCAGCAGCTTGTGTGGTGTTCTGCTTTCCACTTGTGGCTAAAATAACTTTGGTCACCCACTAGAGCTGGGACTGTTGCTGAGCAGGGCTTGCACGGGGGCAAGACCATTGATGTTTCACACTCTTGTTTCTGACTCTCGGGAATAGACTGGAGAAATCCTGTCCTGCTGGAACTCAGCTCACACCCTTCAGGTAACTGCTGCAATACCCTCAGCTGTCACTGCGCCTGTGATCAGCTTCCTGTGCAGCAGGAAGTATCTCTCTGATTTGCTGCAAATCTACATCAGCACACTGAATATGTTTTATGTTAATATTTTATTTACTTAAAAATAGTAAACACAACTGCAAACAAAATCTGAGGTAATTTTTCAAGAAACTTGAGTGCAGTTTCTGTAAGGTGCCTCATTTCAGTGGTCAGGTTGTTTTTACAGAACCTAAATATTGTATGCAGCACTCCCAGAAAGGCAAACTGCTTGCAGAGCTCTGTGCACACACAAAAGGAACCATGTTTTAAGGATTAAGGCCATGATAGAAGCATGGTTAAAATAATCCAGAAATAAAGACACTTGTACTTAAGTAGTTTGGCTCTCCAGAGGAAACTGCCATCAGACTACTGTTCACAGCATCAAGACCTCTGGAAATCACAACAGGATCTCCTAGTTGAAAACTGAGTGGAAGGCATGAAGCCTATTAGTGGGACTGAACTCACACCAACACATTAGTGATCAGAGGAAGTGCCATGACTGATATACTCCTAAAGTATTTGGGCAAGGAACCAATCACAATTCACTTCAGGAATGTCATGCTTCTTCCCCTCTCTTTGCTTAGGTGACTGTTGGAAAGGTCATAGTTTTCACAAAAGCACTTCCTGACTGCAGGACCAAAAACTGTGAATTCATAGCCCAAGGGAATTTCTCATGCTCTCTGCAAAAGGCCAGCCAGAGCCAAAGGCTTGCTCTAGGGTTTGCTTCCCCACCTCAGAGGGGGTGCAGATACCAGAGACATCACTAAGATACATTTAAAACTAGTTTATCACCCATCCCTGCAGCACCTCTGTCAGAGCCTTCACCATCCCACACCACAAACAACAGGCTGAAGCACATACACTGAGTAGTGAATTTATGCTGCTTAGGTACTGCAACCATGGGTCTCTGAACAAACAACAGCAGCTCTGTATTTGATCTCTCTTATCCCTTCTGAAAATATGCATACGAGAGGTCATGGGGTAACTTCCAACCACAGCTTTCATGGCATCATGACAAAATGTGCTCTCATTTATAGGACACATAGTAGGACAGAAGAGTAATTTAATGTCAAATGAAAGGGAATAAGGACATGTATTGAGGCAGTACCAGCAGGAAAATATTGCAGGAAAATATTCTAACTATTTTTAGGTGTCTTGCAAGCATAGTGGCTCATGCTGTGCAATCAGGAAGATACTACCTTGACAAGGGCAACGACTTCTCTGTTGCAGGGGTGGCAGATCATTTGCCATTAGTCCTGAGAAGCTCCACTGTGACCAAAGTGAGTCTGGAATAGTTGTACTCACCAGGTATGCAACTCCTCCTTTTTTGAATCTGAAAATGTGGGTTCAAGTCATGCAAGTGACTAACACATAGTGGAAGTTTTATTTTTATTTCCTTATTACAGAAACTAAATCAGCATATGCCTACATCTTAATTCAAACAAATTCACCACTGCAGAAAAAGAGCATTCTTTTTATTCTCTAAAGAACACCTGTGAACACAGAACAAAGTCTAACTCAGTACATGAAAGCTTCTTCTTAGTGCATCTCTTCATTGCAGTTTCTCCGTTAGTTCTTTTTAAAAAATCATTACACCTTAGGTATATATATATATATGCTTGCATTGAGCTTTGCTTTTGCATTTACCCATAATGCAATTCACTTCTAGAAGTCAGTTAAGAAGCTAAATCAAAAAGGCCCCACAAGTTTGCTTTATTTACAGTTGCAATGGTTAAATTCTAAATAATTTACAGTCACTCCCAGCACCAGCTCCCAATTCAAAAGATTAGTGCATTCAAAAATTTCTCTTTAAAACTGCTTTCTAGAGGAGATTAAGTTGTCCATAACTACAGCAATGTAGGTCCCCTCAGCTACCTACATAAAGTACCTTACAGGAAATAAACATGCTGACAAAAGTATTTATAATAATGAAGGACAAAACAAGAAATTCAACCTTTAGGAAGAATGGACAGGAATTTGGTTTTGTGCTGCAGTCATTGTCGACTGTGGGAACATCAGCAGTGTGGGAGAAAGAGCAACCAAGGAGTGCCGAAGTCCAGAATGGGTGTCTCTGCCTCCATTGTAAAGGCAGCTTTATGTTCAGCTCTTGTTTCCTCCTCTAGTTCACCACATCTCCTGTTACTACTTTCTTGTTAAATCATCGGGCAAATTCCTGAACTGTGATAGCATAAAGATTTATTTCAGAGGGGAAGAAGATAACAATGCATCTGCAGACAGGCTGACTTGCATTATCCAAGTAAAGATAGATCTGTTCCTTTGAGTTTTACAGTTTACAAGTGGATGCACATCTCGTGGCAACTGAGAAACTGTTGTAAAGATTAACAATTGGGATGCACATGCATGTACCTGTTCTTACATACTGTCAAAACCCAAACAGAAGGAAGAAGAATCTGTGATTCAGATAGATCCAGAAAAATTTTTTTTTTTCTTCCACAATACAGTAAATTACTTAGCACATTCCAGGTTAAAAAAATTACAGTAAACATTCAGTCACTGGAATGCATATAATATACAAGGACTATTACATTTACAAAGCTGTTCAGGACAATTTTTCTTTCTAGAATAAGCATAAAAAAGTTACAGGCTCATTCACAATAACTTTAGTTACAATGTTATTAAAATACATTGATGTTAATCATAAAAATATTTCGCTATTTACATGTATATTGTATAAACCTTAACAATAAGAATATGCCTATTTTAAGATGCCTTAAAGGAATATTTAGGTAGATTGGCCCATTTTATAGTGCAGTATCCCTGTTTTGGTCTTCACACCATGAAACTGTACCAGATTCACAGTATCTTTGCTAGTGCTTTGCTAAAAGGCTTAAACTTTTTATTACTTAAGAAGCATTAATTCATTACAAAGAGTCAGTTTTGTTTCCACTTTGTTTCTTATTAAATCCTACCCCCAGTAGTTCAGGACACTCTGCCTGGCCTTGTGCGATTTGGTTGCATTTCCAAATAAGGCTGTAATTCATTTCATCAGTTATCACACTATCTTGCTTGTAGTCTGGATGCTGTGCAATGAATTCCCTCATCCATCGAGCAACTGTCATTAATTCTCCTGTGGGCAAGGAGAAGTCAAATGTCAGTTTATGTATTTATTTTAGCAGTACAACACCTAGAGTTCTGTGCATCGTATACACAATTAATGAGTAGTCCATGCTTTCGCGAGAAACACATTCCTATAACTTTTCCTTGTCAAATTAAGATGGCGTATTACTGATGGTCTAAAAGCCATTCCTCTGGTGCAATCTTCAAACATTCAGATGCTACAATGACATAGGGCAGAAAGAATAGCTACTGGAACAGGTGTAACCAACAGATTATAGTGCAAGATATCTTAAACATTTCATTTTACAGAGTCTAGCTGAGACAAATCAACAGCCACCTCTACACAATTACACATATATATAAAATAATTTTGTAGTTCATCCATCCAAACTCAGCTGCTAGTTTTGATCTGTCTGTGTTGGCTTACTAGTCCTTCTCCCTCTGGCAGCTACTCTATCAAAAAACCAGGCAGGTTCCCAATTATACCAGCTTCTGGTTTGTACACACTGCCTCTGCTTCACTGCACAGTTCTGAGGGTGGTCAGCAGGTGCCTAAGGGTCCCCAACACCTCTATACAGCGTCATTGAATAGCACACACCACTTGCAGGAGACTGACATCCCTAGAAAGTAGCAGCTGGAGGCCGGCTGGACACCAGTGTCCAGGCAGCTGAATCTTGCTTTTGAATGCAGCATATGCAAGCAAACCTTAACTACTACAAGTTTAAGGTAACTCTGACAGAAAGACATTAAGATTGGCTGATGGGATGCTTGAAGAAACCTAGCAAAACTTCCATGGCTAGCTACTGGAACATCAGCTTTCTCATGAGAGTGGAAAGAGTCAAGGTCTACTACAGAAGTCTTCAGTTTAAGATTATAAAAAGCAAGAGGAAACAAGTTTAAGAAGGCATGGAGGAACACATAAAAAGTGAAAAGCATTCAAGACTGTTTCAAAACCACTGCTAGCATGTTTTTAACAGAGGTGAACAAACAGATGAACACAAATCAGAAAAATTGCAAAAAATACAAGAAAGAAAAGCAGAATAAGAAAAGTTATTAGAAATAAAAATGTCCTTCAAAAACCGGAAGCCACTTTTTAAAGAAATGAGGTTTACATTTCTATAGAGGAAGAGGGTAGGAAAAAATACCCAAGAAGCATTATTTATTTAAAGGCACTGAAAACTCAAAGGAAAACTTTCTCATACCAATGAGAAGCAGGAGCCCTGCAAGAAAATCAGTGGATACAGGAGATGAGTGGAGCAAGGTATAAAAAAAGACACATTTCTGGACTGAAAGCCATGCAGGTCATCCATGCAGGAGGAGCTGGAGAGCAGACCAGTGAACACCCAACACAGATATCTAGTGCCCAGGCAGCCCAGTCACTCCCCATCCGTGTCATGGTGTAAACTGCAACAACTTCACTGTGAGCACAGCCTGCAGCTTTCAAAGAATATACAAGGATAAGGCACCACAGACTGACAAAGGTGTGGGACAACTTCTAAACAAGGAGAGACAAGACAAAGGGAATGGCGAGTTCAGAAGCAACCGAGGTTGTTCCAGAAGTACTGGAGAAGTCTGCACAATTACAAATGTTGGTAAGAAGTGAGGAGAAAAACGTGATCTTACAACACAAGCATCATGGAGTAACTTGGAGAGCATTTAAACACTCAAAACTACAGGAATTACATATTTTGAAGCACATATAATAGAACTGTGGCATTTCTTTTTGTATAACTTTATGGGGACCAAAAGTGTAACTGTTTCAAGCAGGACAAGGCAAAGATCATGAACATCACATTTGTGAATGGTCATCAAGCGCTGATTACTGTACCAGCATCAGCTGAGAGAGCTCCCACACTTCAGGCAGCTGGGAACCAGGAGAACCCACCAGGACAAGAATTGCTTAATAATGCTATCTCGATACTGCTTTCATTAATATTTGGAGATGTTCAGCACCTGCAGCCTGCCTAGCAAATCTAATCTGATTGAGTGGTAGGAGTCACACACCAGCTACAGAGACCAGGAGGGCAATAACCAGCTGTGCTATAAGAGAGCATGTGACTGAAGCTCAGATGAATGATGTCAGGGCAAGGTTGCAGCCACAGCTGCTAAGATGGTCAGTGTTTAACTCATGAGTACTATGTTCACCAGTTCAGGAGAGACATCTGAAAAATGGCTGCTCTTTGTGGACATGACTAGACAGGTTGCAGATCAGGAACATTTAATTTAAGATTGAGAGTAAACTCCAGTAATCTAAGGCTCCCAACTGAGAAACAGCATGGCACAGTAATACAATACCTAATGCTTCTTATTCTGTGAATTCTGTCTCTTAAGAAGCACAACTCGAAAGTAATTTTAGTTCACTGGAGCTAAACTATAAACCCTAGACTCTTATCTACCTCTCTCTCACACCTTTTAGGCCTGTCTAAATACATGAACCGACTCCTGCAAGGACTGCAGCTTTGCACTAGGTAGCAAAGTTGTTCTTTGGAGGGGAACACCTGCTGCTGGGGGTTGGACTCAGGTCTCTAGGTCTTGGGGAAAAAAAACTCTCAAGACTCATGTGTTTCTTGTTTTTTTATAATACCATTTATCTGAAAGGAAAAAAACAACAGCAGACAAGGGAATATTTAAAAACTATTTGCCATTCTGAAGTACTTCTGAAGTACTAAATTACCACCTGAGAGAGAAAGTCTTGCTTTCCAGCTCAGCTTTAAAGAGGTCTTTACCTAGAAACTTCTAAAGCAATTTTCAAGAGTTAAAAAGGAATGCAACAGTTTAGTTCAAATCTGGGGGAAACAAAACAAAAAAACTTGTTTTGACTTATGAGACTAAAATTAACCACCTACCTATAATTACAGCAAGGCAAGTAAGCAAGGGATTTGCACAGAAAAAGTTACTAAGCTGCTGCAGACTGTGCTAAGCACCCAGTCTTGGATAGAGCTTATCCTGCATTTTTTACTCATTATACTGCTGCATTTTAACAAGGAACATAGAGTCATTATCCTATCAGTCTTGAAAAACACTGCAATGTGGAAAGACAGCTGAAAAGCCTAGTTTGCTATGCCTCAAAGGAGTTTGCTGCTTACAGGAGGGCTTTCTTATTAGGCCTAGCTCCCAAGCTCTAGCACACCCAAGTTTAGACTCATGAATGCTCTGGAGCAGCATACTTTGGAGTCACACCAGTAACACCAGGCAGGCGATGAGACCCAGCCTCAGATATTCTTACAACTCTCAAGTGACAGGGCAAAAGTGGATTAGTGTATGTATAAACTACTACAAAGTGGAAAATACACTGGCAAAAGTAAGTGGTGCTGAAAAGAGAAATCTTGAATTGGGGACATACTACCCTCTAAATCATGACTGTTACTGTATCAGTTACTCCTAATTTAAGTTCTAAAATGGATCACTAAACATGAATAATCAAAATTAAACAGGATCACATTTAAGACAGAGAACACACTCCACTCCTTTGCTCTTATGATTCAACACTTGACCAGACAGCCACAGCTGCCATCAGTTTTACCTAACTGAAAGTAGAGAAATGCCAGTAAAATCAATGTCCAAATACGTCAAACATACCAGAGGCTCTCTTTTTTATTAGCTTCAGGTAGTTTAGGATGGTGCACCTTGTGTCCACATCCACCTCCATGTTTTCAAGATAGGAATTCAAAATTGGGATCAAACCAGGAAAGACTCCTTCCTGTGTAAGAGAACAGAATCAGCATAAAACACACTCAGTCTGGTTTTATGGGAGGGCAGAACAGAATGTGTTCAAGGTAGAAGAGGCTATGACCTTCCCATTGATAATTGTGTCAATGTTCATCAAGGTGTACTCTTCTGTGTCAGTGCCTGTCACATTCTGTGCAGAGCCACATCCATCCACAACAGTGTTTCCACCTTCATGGGCAACAAAGGGAAAGGAAGAAATGGTTAGAAGGCAAGAGATACACTGAACATCCACAGCAGCGTTAGTCAGATTGTTCATTGTGATACCTTTGCATATATCTTTTCTGAAGTAAAACATTCCCTGCCGGACAGCATCTCTTTTCTGGGCCACCTTCATGTTTTCATCCACCTGGTGAAAGATACATTTCAGAGATCTGTGACATTTTAGAACACTAGAAATCTTCCAAATTCTCACATTTTGGTTTCATAAGTGGAAACATCTACTACGTTTCTCATTATTTCATCACCCAGATCAAGCTCTGGAGTTAAGTTTTATTTCATTACTCAGTGTCTAGGACAAAGCCATAGAGAGAAGACATTTTATGAAACTGGGTCTCCAGCAGAAAAGGTAATGAATGGTATCATGTTAGAATATGCTATGCTAATTTAAGTTTGAATAAAAACACAGGAACATTTGTGATCAACATATTGCATCCCATCTGGTAGACCTTTTGCATATTTTGATGCAATTTGCATGAGTACAGAAATAAAAAAATTTCCATTTCCATAGCCGTAATTTGCTACTTTTATTAACAAAATCACCCTGTTTAGAAGAGCTATCACCATACTAAACAAACTTTCAGAAACAGCATTCAAGTAACTTTATATGGGATCTGTATCTATTCTATTCTATTCTATTCTATTCTCAGACATCTGTTGGATATTTAAAACTTAGATTGCTAGTAAAATGTTCTAAATTGCAGAATTTTTGGGAAGTCTGCAAAGTATATGTGCTCTGCAAATGACATAAGCATTGCTCTGTCCTTCTGGATGAAAGATTTTGTCCCAGTTACTTGGTCAGTATGTTCTCAGGGAATTACCATCATACAGCTTTCAGGCATTAGCTTTACTGTATTGTCTAAGAAAAAGAGATTATTTGCTGAATTTTTGATCTGATCTTTAATTAAGGGCAATGAAAAATCTTCACTTACTTCTTACCTTTCAAAGCTTTGTTTTCAAGAGTTTGTTTTTACCCGTTTTATATTATGAAACCTATTTACACAACAGGCTGTTTTGAAAATTTGAAAGAACTCCAGTCCCAGCTGATGAACATTCAACCATATTCAGTCAGACAGCAAAGATTAGTGTGAGATTAGACCCATAACCTCCTATTATTTTACTTGAAAAAGGAAAGCTTAGCAATGGTTGTGCAATTCTGTGTTGCATTACCTGCCAAACTACTCAGCAAGCTCAAGCAATTTTAAGCCCCTTAGTTTCCCAGTTCTGTTCAGGTTCTTTCAGCACCTGATCTCTTTTTCACTCTTAATTGGTAGCTCAAAATTTTGCACTTTTGAGACTCTTCAATAACAATGTAATAATGTAATTTAAGTACTAAATTGCTGCATTATTTATCAAGTCTGAACTCTCTGACATCTTCCAGAAGTCACACCAAATGTACGGTATGATTACTGTAAATTTACAATTTCAGTACTTTTTTGGTATTTTTTTATTGTAATTGAAAAGCACTACAAAAACCTGCAGGATACTATGGCTATGCTGTAGCCAGCTAGGCAGGATTTTCTAGAGTAGTTTGTCAAAGGCCTGCACTACAAGACCTTTTTTTAAGTTACCTAAAACACTGCAGGAATATCCGTCTAAAAAGACCCTTTTTTGCCAAATGCCTCAGAAAGAGGACAGTTTCACACAAAAAAAAGTTCACCAGTTGCGAGGAAAAGATTAAGGAAAAAGCCTATTTTGCATGGCTGGGCGGGCTAAATACAAGTCACAGTTGTGACCACAATCAACAGTATTTGTTTCCAGTCAAATGCTGAACTGCTTTCCCTCTCCACCAGATACAAACAAAACAGAGAATAAGAGCTTGAGACACAAGCAATAGTCATGTTAAAATAAATATCTGAAGATTTTATTTTACCTCCACAGGTTATTTGCTCCCTCTCCCCGCCATGTAAAATGCTGGAAACATGGCCTTTTCACAAACCCAAAGAGCTTTGTGACAATGCTATTTCTCAACACTTCTGCAGTTGTCAGGCACTGCTAAGCACTGGAGAAATTCCTACAGCACTTGTGCAAGTTTAATTCCATGAGACAGGAGTAAAATTTTTAATACTGTAGAGTTGAAATAGATTCAATGTACTGGTACAGATGAAAACTGACAAAAAAATTACTGTTCTGTAAGTGCATAAATATTATTTCCTAGCTTGCAGAGGAAAAAAAAATCAGACATAATACAAATAAAATGAATTTACTTCTAACAGATCTGATCTTTCAAACCTACCTTGGACAAAGGAATGAGAAAATCCAGTTTATATGATAGAATCACTCTGGTTAGCAATACCACAAACACAACATATGCAGAGTTTTCAAAGTCTGTTAACTGGACCTAAACATGAAACAATTAGAGATTTAATTACTTTAGTGGAAACATGCCAAGTAGTCAAATATTCAGATCAGTTTAGAACAGTTTGACTTGAATGTTCATGTTGGCTGTTGTATAAACCACACTCTACTCCCCAAGATGGCGATGCACACACAGGAATCGTCAGCAGCGAGTTGAAATGCACAATGCATGCACATGCTTCAAACTCAGCCCTTCGACTCAATGCCAAAACACACTTTTATTTCTAAAGACTATCTAACAACCTGCACTTCAACTTCTGTCTAATTACAGATGTATAGTAGCTTTTAAATTTCCACTCTAAAGGGATTAAATTCAGAGAACTCAGAAACAGACAGCTATAAAATAAAAGCACTTGTGAAAAGCAAAACAATGACAGTGGAATTGTTCAGTACCAGGAAATGTACTGGAGAAATACAGTCTCTAGAAGCTAAATGGGGCTTTGTTTACTGTTGCTTTAATACAAGCCTAATTCCTTTTCCCATCAACCCAAATCCATTAGCATGCATTGCTGTGCTGCAGTGAATTCTCCTGTCAGTTACATTCCCACAGTCCATGTCTGATTAAACACTGCTGTCCACTTCACTTGCATCTAGCAATTCAGAGGGGAGAAAACAACACAAGGAATAAGGGTTTGATACTGGATGGCAGAGTGCCTGGTACTTTTCCACTTCAATGGAAATGTGCTCTTCTGCATACTGACGTCCTCCTTACCTCCATAGGTCTGAATTCCACTCTCCATCCAATATCTGAATTGGGAGGTGGTGGCTTAAACCTCATTGTCTGCCAGTTTGTAGACTGAATATTCTGCAAAGTACATGAAATAATCTGTCACAATCAGACACACATCATTCTATTATATAATCAAAGAAAAATACGCAGCTAACCAGAGTCCTGATATTTTCCTTGGAAGAGCCTAACAAGTCAGAAAAGTGCTTCCAAGTTGGCATGACCTTCTAAACTCACAGTACAACTAACCATTCTAGGAGCAAATCTGTTAACACTTTTTCATACTAGGGGACTGGTATGTAGCCGACTTTTTTCTTCATGAGGGGTTGAAGCATCCCAAACTAAAAATACCTAATATTACCACAGTTATTATCTCAAAAAACTGTAAAAGAGACATTTCTACATAAATAAAATGCAAAATAATTTTTAGTAAGCCATAAAAACAGATAGTTCCCCTTAATACATAGCTACAATTTGGGCTCTTAACAGAAGATAAAATGAAGAAATAAATGTGTTTATAACTGCAAAGTCATATGCTAAAGAACTAGTCGAAGTGAAAAAGTAATGAAAAAATTCTTAGCTAATACAGCCATCCTCCAATTAACCATTATTATAAAGAACAAGCAATTATACATATTAATGTATTTACTGAATTTCTCTAAATCAGACATAACCTCAAAATGGTCGGACTCATTTGCATCATCTAGATGTATTTTCTCCTCAAACAAAGTCAATGGGTCTCGAATGAACAAGTGTGCAATATGCTGTGCCAAAAGGTGATCAATACCTACAAAATGAAAATTGAGACAAACAATTCACACATATCAAAACAGGCTCTAGGGAATTACTTGTTTTACAAGACTGAAAACATCCAACTCTTCTGCAATGCTATCTCAACCCACCACATCCTGTTAAAAGTTTAAATGATGACTTCAGGAAGGAAGGAAATGATTAAAGAGAAAAAACCCAACAAAATCAAGTTCTTGTTTGGAAATGGCAGCTGATTATTGGTGTGTCTGCCATTCTTCCTGTTTTCTGATGCACACTGTGCCATGTTTTCTAAAATGGTTCTGCTCTCTCCATAAAGATAAAACTTCTGGTTGAGAAACTCAGTTTGATGCATTAGGGACACTTTCTGTTACAAATGAATCCTTTTTAAAAAATTCTCCAGACCACGCTACACAGACACTTCCTGAGTAGGAGTCACTCTGAAGGCTGCACAATGGATTGTAATGAACAAGAACAAAATCATAAAATAACCCCACACACTACAAACATAATTCTTAACCTGCTCATAATGAAGCAAACACTTACCTTCCTTTATTAGGTGCTCGTAGATATCTTTGTCTATTGTCAAATCAATGTCATTGTATTTCTCACCACATTCAGATAGATAACTGTCTATGGAATCATATCTGGATTTACTGATTCTATAATGGTTGTTCTTCAGTGGCTATATAATTTAAGAATACAATATTTTAACAGCTTGTTAACAATGTTACCTAAGTTTTGCTCACTAATGACACTTATGTGAGAATTATTATCCTGTTTAAAAAAACCCTACAGCCTCAATTAAGATTATTAAAAACACGAGTCTTAAATAAGCTCAACAGAAAGCAATCCTGGAATTACGACTATTTTGTTTGCAGATGTATCTATCTGAGTGAAAAAACAGTCACCACACATTGACTAAAATTCTCTAGAAGCGGAAACCTTTTCCTGATGTAACATACCATTACCCCAAGTATCTGAAAAGCATTATTACACCTATTGCAACACATACCAGCACAGTTTCACCATGAGCATATTGTCAGAGATGCTCTTAAAATGGGTAGTTCAAGAACTATTTTAAGCAGATTTCTAAAACTATTTATTTTATGTCAGTTTTTTTAGTGTCTTGAATGCAAATTCCTCCTTAGAGAAACTCTTTAAATTCAAGTTCTGACATCTGGCTCTCTTCACATGGTTCTAGTTTGTACTATGCAACACCTGCTATTTAATCCACAGCAATTTTTGCCTTCTGGGCTCAAGCACAAACTGTAAAGTTTCATCACGGGAGCCCTTTCAGCAATCTGTGAAGGAATGGGATTCCATACCTAATTAAGAATATCTATTTGCTAACACAAACTGTACTGCCAAGGTGAGTGTTTACACCGTCTCTGCTATATTTATTACAAAAACCTCCACATTCTCTCATTAGGGATTCTGATGAGCACAAGCAGGATTTGATACTACAGGACATTTAACCTTTTTTTCCTGAAAAAACCCAAACATCTACTACCTAACATTACTTACCTCTAGCCCTCTCTCCTCCCGTGTTCGATCATCTACAGATGCAGAGATCACCCCCCAGCGACAGTCAATATCAGACACGTAGCCTCTGTAGAATGGAGAGGCAGCACTCAATGCCATCTAAAATAAAACAGCCTGATATGAAAACAAAGGACAGGCCAAGGAACCAAAAGCAAAATACAGCCTCACTGAAAAGGGAAACACTCTGGTCCAGAAGTAACTGACATACATGCTTCAGTTTGACATACAGCCAAAGCCTGTATAACCAGAAATCTCTCAACTGCTACCTCCAGAAAATGCCTAGATGAAGGGTTAGCATTACTGATGTGGCATCTCACACTCTCCCAGTGTTTTACCTCTACAGGTCAGCATTTAAGGAACAAAAAAAAATGACATAGGCAGAAGCAATATTGTGACAAACCAGCAAGTACTCTGCTTGCACACTTCCAAACTTCAAAAGTTCACCTGGCAATCATTTTATTTTGTTTATTTTTGTTTGGCCAAGCGTTTTAGCATCAGAGCTGGAACATACCTCACTCACGGGAGGATCTGCTCATCATCCAGACCAGACAGACACTGTATTTTTGTAACACCTATTATAAACAGCTGTTTATGACCATATGCTTACCAAAGGGACAGATTTAAACAACTTAATGAAACCCTCTGTAACATCAGACCAGAGTTGAAAAATTAAAAATTGTTTAAGGAGTGAGCTTGCCTTGTTTTCATGAAAACTGCTCCAAGTGTATTTCTAGAACTATTCAACAGGAGTCTCATGCATACCGGAGTGAGGGCAGAGGAGAAGAAACAGATATGAGGGGCAGGAAGGAACAGGTATCATCTATTTTTTGGTGTCATTTGCACATTAAATAGACAACACAACTCATGTGGCAACCTAGAAAAGTGTGACACTTCTCCCAGAGTACCAAATTTGTGAGCTTGTAATTTATACCTTTTGCACTCATTTTACATTTACATGTACTGGCTTTTGCCACTAAGGAAGAATTAATCTGACAGATGTCCATTACTTACCACAATAGGACAAATCGTGGCTAGTTGATCATAGAGATACCTCGCTTCAGAAATGCTACAAGCCTGGAATGTTACCTGTGGGAAGAAGTATAATTGCTACTACAATGTCAGTCTTCCTAGATTTTAATCAATGATTTTATTATATCATTTAAATACTAAAAATTTTAAGGTCTTTTGTTTGGTTGGTTTTGGGTGGGTTTTTTTGTGGGGATTCCTCCTCTAAGTCTTGGATGTATTTTCACCCCACCTATCGGAAGAGTTTATATTACAAGCTTCTTTCCATGCCTCATCAGGAATAGTGTGGCCAGCAGGACCAGGGAAGTGATTCTTCCCCGTACTCAGCACTGGTCAGGCCACACCTTGAGTGCTGTGTCCAGTTCTGGGCCCATCAATTTAAGAAAGATGTTGAGATGCTCAAATGCGTTGAGAGAAGGGCAACGAGTATGGTGAAGGGCCTGGAGCACAAGTCCTATAGGGAGCAACTGCAGGAGCTGGGGTTGTTCAGCCTGGAGAAGAGGAGGCTCAGGAGAGACCTTATGGCTCTCTACAGCTACCTAAAGAGGGTCGGTCTCATCTCCCAGGCAACCAGTGACAGAATGAGAGGACAAGTTTCAAGGTGCACCAGGGGAAGTTTAGGCTGGATGTTAGGAATAAGTTCTCCACAGAAAGTGACTGGCCACTGGAATGGGCTGCCCAGGGAGGTGGTGGAGTCACTGTCCCTGGAAGTGTTTAAAAAAAGACTGGATGTGGCACTTAGTGCCATGGTTTAGTTAATGAGATGGTGTTGGGTAATAGGTTGGACTTGATGATCTCAAAGGTCTTTTCCAACCTAGTTAGTGCAACTTGCCTCTTTCCATATTCATTAGAAGATTTCAGACCATAATGCTTCCACAGTGAGGTTAAATATACAAACACTTGCTAGAATCAAAGAACACTGAGTTAACATCTACAATACACCTGGGTCAGCAATGCACTTTCAGGAAATAAGCCAGGAACCTACTTAGAACAACGACCAGATTCTATTGTAGATCTAACATTTGTTTTATGTGACGCTAATCCTGTTTGAAGGAACATTTCAAGACACCTTTGATCTTGCAAAACTGTGAATAAATAAATATCTGTGTGTCTACTTTAACTTCCATTAAAAAAAAAAGTGCAACTTGCCTCTGTTAGAGGCCAGAACACAGCAAAAGATTGAAAAAAGTCTTACTTGCAGAAGTCATTAATACTGTGGGAACCCTAGTACATATAGGACACTGGAAAAGGTAACTGCTTTTTAAATTTTTTTGTGAAATTTGCCAAGAGCACCATCAAACACATTTCCAGCAGCAGACATTACCTTCTAGATTTCTCAAACCAACATTTTATGCGTTTTAAAAATGCAGTGATCAATCACCTCAGAACTCTCTTCTTCTTACATATTTACAGATCAGAGGACAACTTAGTTGGGAGTGTACCCCTGTATCACTACCATAACGTTATACAACAGGCTAGATCTTTACTAAAACTCAACTCTAGATCACCATTGCTGCTTGTTGTCCTGAAGAACGCCAGCTGAACACAGACCTACCTCTTCCCTAGATAATAATTACAGAGTTCCACAAACCATAAATATTCTTCTCAGCTTGCCACTGAAACCAATCCCACGTCAAGTAAGACTTATAAACCCCCCAAAACTACCAACCAATAAACCCCTCCCAAATTCCTGAGTTCACTTGGTGCCTCAGTGGTGGATTTTTTGAGGAGTGTTGATGTTGAAATATGTGATTTGCTTTTGTCTTGTTAAATCTGCAGCCATCACTCATTAGAACATCCCAAGTTAGAAAATGGTTGTGACGTAGAGAAGGTATTTCTTCTGTGTCTATCCTTCAAGTGGCTATCAACAAAACCCCCAAGCAAACAAAAAAACCCCACATTTTGAAAAGACAAGATTACTTAATTCTCTTGCAGAGAAGCATCTTCTCCCTACCCATCCCTTCTTCCCACACTCAACTTCACTCCCAGATTCTCTCCCTTCTCCCCTTCCCATCAGTGTAGAGGGGCAGGGAACGTTGTCTCTCTGTTGCTCTTTCTCCTCAGGAGGACTTCTCACACTCTCTCCCCTTGCTCCAGCATGGGGTCCCTCCCATGGGACAGTCCTCTACAAACTGCTTCAGTGTGAGTCCTTGTCCTGGCTTCAGCTGCTGTAGTTAATTTTGTTCCTGGTGGCTGGTACAGTTCTGTGTTTTAGATTGTATTGGAATAATGTTGATAACACACGAATATTTTAGTTGTTACTGAGCACAGCTTACTTTAAACCAAGGCCTTCTCAGTTTCACATGCTCCGCCAGCAAGCAAGTACACAAGAAGCCAGGAGGGAGCATACTTGGGACCTGAACTGGCCAAAGGGATACCCCATACCATATGACATCATAATCAGTACATAAAATGGAGTGAGTTGGTTGGGAGGGGTCGATCAATGCTCAGACTGGGAATTTGTCAGCAACGGTACCATCGAGCATCAGTTTTTTCTTGAGTTTTCTTCCCCTCTTTCTCATGACTATTATCATTTTATTTCAACTAAGTTGTTCTTAATCCATGAGTTTCACCTTTTCTCCAGTTCTCCTCCTCAAATCACCAGGTGTGGAGGGGTTTATTTGCTGGCTGGGTTTAAACCATGACAGCCTTTCCTATGGGACACACTTCATTAACTGCTCCAGCATGGGTCCCTTCCAAAGGGCACAGTCCATCAGGAACTGCCTACTCTAGCATGGACACTCCATGGGGTAACAGGTCCTGCCAAGAGCCTGCTACATTGCAGGCTTCTCACAGGCTTCCTTTGCACCTCCACCTGTTTTGGTGTGGGATCCTCCACAGCCTGCAGGTGGATCTCTCCTCCACTGTCAACCTCCTGCCTCACCATGGTCTTCACTGCATGCCCCAGGGGAACCTCAGCACCTTCACCTGGAGCAACTCCTCCCCCTCCTTCTTCACTCACCTTGGTGCCTGCAGAGCTGTTCCTCTGACATACAGAGGAACATACATCCACTCCTATATTCAGCTGCAGTGCCATTGTGCAGCTTTTCCCCTCCTTAATATATTTATCCCAGAGATGCTATCACTGTTGCTGATGTGCTCAGCCTGGGCCAGTGGAGGGGCTGTCTTGGAGGTGGCTGGCACTGGCTCTGTTGGACATGGGGGAAACTTCCAGTTATGTTTCACAGCAGCCACCCGTTCAGCCCCTCTGTGACTAGAAACCTGGATAACCAAACCCTATATACCTGGATTTTAAGACTAGATTACCAGACATTACATTTGTTCTTTTATCTCCCCTTTTGTCACACTGATGGAAAATGCACCAGTTGAATTAAGAAAGACAAAGTAGATGTAAGTCTTAAAAAGAGAAGCATTTAGGGAAGAAAACATGTAGTAATGTCTTGAAAGCAGATAACTTTACCTGGAGACAACAGTTTCCCATTCCAAAACCCATAGCATCCATGTATATATAGTCTGGCTTAGCTGCCTTTGCTGCTTCTCCATCATCGTTAGGAAAGGTTTCGATAAAGGGTGATGGTGTGTTCTTATCTTTAAATACTGTATGGAGAATACAGGTACTCAGTAACTCAGAGCATGAGACTGAACAATTACTTTGAAAAACAAAAAATAAAACTGAATGTACTCACTCGGTACATTTATCACAACCTTCTCTCCTCTTCGGTGTCGAATGTTTCTAGTCAGTGTACTACAAGAAAAAAACGTTTGCTGTATTATCTGAAATGTTCTCTTTATGCCAATGATCTGCAATTAGTTTGTCGACAAGTCTCAGGGTTTCATAATGTTCGCTTTATATTCGAGTTTTTTTCCTTCAGGATACTTCTTTTCCTGGTTTAAGGTAGACTGTAACAGATACAACACTGATTTCTTCCGTCAGTGAAGTCAGTTTAATTTTCATGGACTTCACATTACTATGCTGATAAAACAGTCAGAAGTAAAAGGCTACACACCTGAAGAATACAAGGGCAAGTTAAAAGGTATGCCTAGTTTTTAAACAGAATGATTTTTATTGTCCCAAGTCTCAATTTACAGTTAAAACCCCTCTCAGATCATAGAAGTACAACACGGTCCATTTTAGAGTAAGTATGGCAAGCTACTGTGTACACTGAGACATTGCTGTGACATACCTAAATGAAAGCTGGATTAACTGTGATAGACGTGTTTAGCCATGAGATTTCAAACTGGAAACAATTTTGCAGTAGCAAAATCAACACTTTTTGCCCCTTAATAGCATGAACTATTGTAAAGTTACTTGAACTTAACAGTTTAAGTCATTTTGAAAAAACATCGTCACAACCAATTCTGTCCAAATCTTTGTGATATCTGCAGCAACTAGCCACAATGCCCTCTACTGCAGTAATGTAAAGAATTTGCAGGTATGTCTAAGATATTTAGGCAAAGAAGAAACATTCAGTTTCTCAGACCACCCAAATATTCTTACCTAAATCTAGGATGTTTATTGATGGCTTCATCTGGAAAAAAGAGAGATTTTGAAGCTCCTCCTTCTACTGGTGTTGGCGTATGCTCTGGCAGCGTGAACCCAGGACACCCTAACCTGTGCAACACAACAATGAGATCCAAGCTGTAATGAAAACAGACTGTGATTTTAAAATGGTCAGATGGTCAGAGATTAGGATTCCAGTAGACAAGAAGCCAACAAGCAGCTTCCATGGTGGTTAACAGACTTCTTTTTTTTTTTTTTTTCCCCAAAACCACTAGTCTATCATTATGGACATTTTAGTGGCCAAAGCAGGAAACTTCACAGTATTATGTAGACTATACATACATGTTAGCACTTCTCATTAACACTGACATGCAACTGTATTCTGTGTCTTAAAGAGTTTAGACGATCTCTAGAGGATACAGGTTAATGCTGACTGCTCAAGTAATTTATCCAGATCTGCTCACAACAATCTACCCCTTTTAAAATACATACTAACCAACTCTATAGGAATTAGTTTCAAGTGATACTCACGACCCAAGTCTCATAGGAATCTGTAATTTTAGAACTCTGAAAATCCCTATAAGAGGAATGTAATAAGCAAAGAAAAATTGCAGCTATTAGATGTAAAAAGTTGAGAGCTATGGAAGCTAATTAGAATACAACCCTCTCCTTTGGGAAACTCCATTGTAAGCTACTGAATCACCTGAAACAAGAACAAGCTTTCAGTACAGCTCAGACAGACGAACATTTAACAAGGTGGAGGTAAAGCAGCAGAAAATTAGTTTCTCCATGCTGAACAGTAAAAAGGGCTATCTTGAAAGGCTCTAGTATTTGGATAGATAAGAAAAAAAGTTAGATGATAAAGTTACAAACAAACTACACAAAATACCAGGAAACACATTTCTGAAAATGTTATTTATGCTCAACACGTATTTCATTATTATTTTGTTCTTCCAGTTTAAGTATACAAAATGTCCTACAACTTGTAAACCTAGCTTTATCACTTACATTAGTGCTGCACTGTAAACTGCATCCCTCCAGCTCTCAAGAAAGAAAATGACTTTCTGGTCCAGGGCTCACAAATTTAAGAACTAGCACCTAAGCTATAATTTTTCAATATTTAAGCATTTCCAGGTTGTTAATTATTAACTGAGTTATTTTAATTTGAATGAGCTTACTTCTTTACTTTTCTTCTGTCAGTACTCTAGCAAGTTTTTTTGTCTTTTCAAATGCACAATTTTTTATTATACACACATGCACATGCACACAGGTATATGTATATGCCAATGTAGAGAAAACGTGGCAAAGAACTCCAATCCCATGAAACCTCAGAAATTGTGTTAGCAAGACTCCAGTCAAATCAAGATGGCCTTGAATGGCAAGAGAGCAAAAGGCAGAAAAATAATTAAGCAAGCCTAGGGAGAGCAATTTCTGAGGCATGACACTATATTTGGGATGATCCAGAAGAAATAGACAAACTACATTTAATGGCTTTCACTGAAGTCCAATGTATTGCCCCTACAGTGATGCAAAAAGTATTTATCTGTATCTACAAAATGATTAAGAACTCTTCTCCCTTTATTCCCTACAAGACTGGGTCCAAAATCACAGTATCACAGTATCAACAAGGTTGGAAGACACCTTAAAGATCATCAAGTCCAACCCATAATCTTACAGCCCATCAACTAAACCATGGCACCAAGTGCCTCATCCAGCCTACTCTTGAACACCTCCAGGGTCAGTGACTCCACCATCTCCCTGGGCAGCCCATTCCAATGGCAGATCACCCTCTCAGTGAAGAATTTCTTCCTAAGAACAAGTCTAAACCTCCCCTGAGGGAGCTTGAGACTGTGCCCTCTTGTTCTGTCGCCAGCCCCTTCACCATCCTTCTTGCCCTTCTCTGAACATGTTACAGTAACTCAACATCCTTCTTGTACTGAGTGGCCCAGAACTGGACACAGTACTCAAGGTGGGGCCTAACCAGTGCCAATAACAGGGGAAGGATAACTTCCCTAGTCCTGCTTGCCACACCATTCCTGATGCAAGCCAGGATGCCATCGGCCTTCTTGGCTGCCTGGGCACACTGCTGGCTCATGTCAAGTCTCCCATCCAGCACTCCCAAGTCTCTCTCTGTCTGCCCACTCTCCAGCCACTCCGTCCCCAGCTTATAGCTCTGCATGGGGTTATTGTGACCAAAGTGTAAGACCCAGTACTTGGACTTGTTGAATCTCATCCCATTGGAATCTGCCCACCTCTGCAGTCTGTCCAGGTCCCTCTGCAGGGCCCTTCTACCCTCCAACAAATCAACACCTGCTCCGAGCTTGGTGTCATCTGCAAACTTACTAATGAAGGACTCAATCCAATCAAAGTCATCAATAAAGATATTAAACAGAACCGGGCCCAGCACCGATCCCTGAGGGACACCACTAGTGACCGGTCACCAACTGGATGTGACACCATTCACAACCACTCTCTGGGCTCGGCCATTCAGCCAGTTCCTAACCCAGCATAGAACTCTCCTGTCGAAGCCCTAGGCTGCCAGTTTCTCCAGGAGTACACTATGGGAGAGTGTGTCGAAGGCTTTACTGAAGTCCAGGTATACTACATCCACAGCCTTCCTCTCATCTACCAGGCGAGTTACTTGGTCATAAAAGGAGATCAGGTTGGTCAGGCAAGACCTACCCCTCCTAAAACCATGCTGGCTGGGTCTTATCCCCTGGCCATCCAAAAAGTATTTGTATATAACTTATTTATAAGGTTGCAAGGGAAAAAACCCAACGATTCTGTAACACACTGAGAAGTACTTAACCATTGGACTTGAAGTAAGCTTTTTTACACCTAGTACAGCTCAGATAAAGAAAAAGCATATTTTATCAACACTGTTCTTAAAACAGCATTCATATGGCATAGTGCAGCCATTCTGGCACCTGAACTTTGCTGTTAACTCATACTTTGTAACGTTCCTCCTCTCAGCAAGAATTTAGGGCCACTAATTTCTGAATTACACAAGGAACTAGAGAGTAAGGCCAGCTGCTTCTCTTTTATTGCAGAAGAACTTTTTTACTATTACAACTGCAACTATCTTCATTCACTACATTGACCAGTTAGAATGAATATAATAAATCTCTGCCTAGAATTATGTTTGAAAGGAATGTCACAAAGTACAGTTTCTCTTAGATAATGAAGTACATCTTGCATTTAATTTCTTCAACGATCTGTTTACAACAATAAAAAGGAGGAAATTTACCCTTTGTAAAGGTTTTATCAACCCAAGAGAGATGCTCTCCTTTCTAGATTCAGTAAGTACAGTACTGTATTATAGAAGTTTGTGCGCTCCAAAGTACCAGAAACTTGCATGCACTTCAGTGAAAAAAAAGTGTTAAAAGATAGACCAGGTTAGCTACATTTTGGAAAACTGCTATTTAAAAAGATCAAAGTCTGCAAAACAGGTAGAGAAACCTTTTATATATGACTTGTTGTATCAACTATAGGTGGCAGACTACTTTACAATACTATATGTTATGCATATTCAGGTATTCTCTCTCAATACAAAATCATCACAGCTAAAAACGTAAGAGATGCTTGCTTGCTTGTCTCACTGCGATGAAAATTTTAGGAAACATGACTGTAACATCAGGTCAAAGTACTTAAAATGAATAATACTTTATTTCATCATACACTTTAGCTATATGCAGTAAGGAGAAAAATTGTACAAGGAGAACAAGAAATGTGGCATTACACTTCAACAACCATCTCACCTTGGAAATGATGTCACAGTGCAAACAGCCTCGTTTTCTTTGAGTACAGAGGCAGCCTCTTGACGTCTTTTCCTCATGTTGTCTTGCACAGTGTTGAATTCAGACATGGTTCCCCCATATGGCTGCCCAGGCGTCCCTTCAATCATGTAACTTCCATATTCTGGTCTCCAGAGTGTTGGGTGGCTATAATAAAAGAATAGCCTCATCTAAGTATTTCTGCAACTTCAAAAAAAGATTAATAATTTATGAAATTTTCAGAAATTAATAGCACTTGTGAAAAAATCTCCTGAACTTGATTATTAGATAGAGTAACACAATGTACCTCACGGCCAGGAAAGAAAGTAAGGCACAGTTCAGCAGAAATAGTCTTCCTGTATAGTGCAATAAGCAGAACTAGCCTATGTCAAATTGCAATCACCTTTAGTATCTGTCTCAAGCTTTGCTTCTGGGGGTTTTAACAAAAACTGGGAAGTACAGAACACTCCACTGCTTCCACAGTACACAGCAAAACAAAAGTTTGTTCAGTTTCTTATTTTTACTGCCTACAAACATGGGTCCTGTTTCATAAATTTATCAGATTAAGAAATGAAATGCAGTTTAAGTTCACCTAGTCACCTTTAAAAAGTACCTTCCCATACCATCATGAAGCACACCCTACCAGACCCAGAGCCACTGTTCTTCTACTGTTCTCCTGACAGTAACAGTTTTGACAGTAAAAGCAAAAGGGTTTCTTCTTGTAGGCTTTCACTAGTCCCTCTACCAAGAAGATGGATAGGAAAGCCTTACTGGAAGATGAGGTTAAGGTAGATACAAGGGAGCCCATAGGCCCAAGGCACAAAAGCCTTTCATCCCCGTTCTCCTGTAAGCTCTGACCTGCTTTTGGCCCTCTTCAGCCAAAACATTTTGCTGTCTCTGGTCTCATTTCTCTTCCGACATGAGTTAAAAGGTAACTCACAGTTCTCTGGACAGCTGAAATGGGGACATATTCTAACTATTCTTCAAAACTCCACAGGAGAGGATAGGGAAAAACTACCCTGCCATCCTTACATCTACATTTCTAATTCTTCCAAAAATGGGAGAGTGTTCCTATAGACAACAGGCTTTCCTACACAAGCCCTCATTTGCTCCTGAAGTCAGGGATACAGGAGCAAGTGCACACACAGACTTTATGGGGCAGGGATTACTATGTACACAAAGACACAAAATCAGAGCAAGAGGAAAAAAATACCCAAACTGCAACTTCTCTGGGTTCACCATTACATCCTCTTTTTCAAAGCCTAATACAAAAAACACAGGGACTGCCTGCAGGTGTGCTCAAAATCTTTATCTGAAAATACCAGTATCTTTGGTTTACAATTTTATTGACAGCAGGCTAGCATGTTAAGTCAGGTTTACAAAATTCTGTGCAGTATCACAACAGAAGGATTAAAAAACCCTCAAACAAACAGGAAACAGCTACTCACTTGGGGTTTACCTTCTCCCCCTTGTCCTGCAGTGTTTGAAGAACTTCTTCACCACAGAGCATCAAGCGCACTTTCTTATTTTCATGGTCAAATTTTACTAACATATATTCCACCTTGTAAATAAAAACAAAACAATTAAACAGTAAATTTTTGCTCAGACACAAACACAATTTTAAGCATCAAGTAGGAAAAAAAACCCAACTGTCACACTGAACTTTACATAACCTTAAAAACTATCACTAACTACGAATGTGGTACGCAGTACTGGCAAAGATGTGTGCAGGCTGATTTCATTTTGAATGAAGACTTGAAATTTCTTACTCTCCATTTCTAATATGGGATATTTCACAAAAAGTTCTTGAACTCATATTTGCCTCCACATTATTTTTAGGGAAGAAAAAATTAAATCCCCATTCTAGCTATTACCCACAAATATTTCATGCCATCCCATGAATACTACAGTTTCCACTGCTGACAAAACAACCAACCAACCAACAAAAGGTAATCATTTTATAACAAGATATCCACTGACACACACCACTTGTTGGAGCTATTAAAGACTAGCATGATGCCTCAGTTATACCACAGAAAGTCCACAGCTGTTAGAGACAACATCAGTCCTGCTTAAGGCACCCCAGCAACTAGCACAGGACAGGGGTTTCCCTTCCTGCTTCATTCAGCTTTGCTGCCACATTTTTTCCAGTGGCATACCTTGCCCATAGACCTGTGCCTCCTTGCCCTTGTCTCTATCCCAGGGTGCAACCCACACTCCATCCAACAAGCCACTAATGACAGCAGTGCTGCATGCCAGTACTGGAGAATATTGTTTCCCTAACAGAGATTATCTGAAAGTAGCTAAACCTGGAACATCCTCAACTCAAACTTTCTAATCTCCATGCATATTTGCTGTCAAAGCTAAAAACTTTTGAGTGCTACCCAGCACAGAAACCTGAAACACCTGCCCTTAAATATTTACTGATACACTTTATCTCCTAATACCTATTTGCCAGGGGATACTCTGAGATGTTCTGGGAAATGTGAAAGACAAACCAGCTCCCAAATGCTGCCCACCATGTAAAAACAGAAGTCACACATGGAAACACATGATCAGGGGGTGTACTGGCTTACAACCCCCTTGACTGGGCCAGCAGTGACAGGCAGTGCCTTTTGCTGAAGGCCCTCAAACTCCTGCCTCCAAGACTTCCATAAATCATCTAGCTCAAACTTATAGTTAAAAATTCAGGCTGCAATTTCACACCTAAAACTTGTCAGAGGTTTTGCACTGTACTTATCAGTTTTGTTTTCCAACGACGTCTAGAGCCAGATCCCTCTGTATTTAACAAACATAACTGCTCCAGACCCGGGAGTTCATATTCATGCATGATGCTGATGTTAAAGTTGCAGCATATCAACTCACGGTAACTTCTGATTTGTACAGAAGTCTGATGGATATAGGAAAGCAGCTTGCCAAAGCACAGGGAACTTGTGCCATGTATTCCAGCAGACTAAGTGGATTTGTTGGCTTCATGTTCCTTGGTTGCTTCAGTGTCCATGGAAGAGTTACTGCTTGCTATTGTGATTAAAAAATGCAATCTACTTTTGGGATTTGCAATTAAAATCACAAACGCTATTATCCAATAACATTTGTAATTCCACAGATTTTGAGCAGACAAGAAACTCTGGAGGGACTCATTCAGCAATTATACGTGTTTGCTATATGTTTTTTAAAATCAAATTTTAATACCCTGAAGAAAAATAATGCTTTCCAGTTTCTGTGCAAGACAGCATTTGTGTGGCACATTTTGTGGTTTGTATTATGCCACAATAACATACTTGAGATGACTACAGACTGTAGTTAAACAGAAGACACTCCAGCACTGATTTAATTATTACCTAGTTCCAGTCTCTCCAGTGACACTCGACCCTGATTATTGGCCAGAAAAAGGGACTTTCACACCTTCCAGTTTCCGACCGTGTTCACCATCATGCCCTTCTTTGTAAAGCATCGTTCTCACTAAGGGACGGCCTAAACTGGAGTGGGGGTTATGTGAGTCCACAGGTGTGAGCCAGACAGATGGACACAGGAATGGGCAGCAGAAGGAACCACAGCTGCCTTTGAGACCCCGAAGTTGAACATTTGTCCACCTTTACAGGACTATGGTACTATGGTTGGCCTCCTGTCTTAGAAATCCCCTCTCCAAATGTAGCTGTAAAAAGCCGGTGGTGAGAACATTGTACTTCTTTATAAACCAAATTACAAGTTTCACAAAAGAAAATAAGCCTAAAGTGTAAATAAACATTAAGCCAAGAAGGCAAACCCACAGAAATCAAAGCGTTTCATATTCCAAGTACAGTAGTGAATATATTGTATTTATGCATCTCGCTTTAGAAACAACTATTACTCTTGCCTCCGGAAACACGGACTAAATCTTCAAAGCTGTCTTAACACACAGAAGATCTGTCATTAATTTTAATGAGAAAAGAAAAAAAACTTCAGACTGCTGCCAACAGTTCCAAGTAACCCACGGAATATCTTGACAACAGAGGGACTGCCTGAATGGGCATCGTTAAAGAATGTAATTTAGGCTCATCAAAAGATTTAGCCTACAGCTACAAAAAAAAGAAACAAATTCAGAGTTCACACATTTCTACATTCAACTTCAGCTCATCATTCACAGACTTCTCATATGTTTTCGATCGACAATAAAGTTCAGAAAAATGCAGCCAAGCTGAGAGAATCAGCGCGCCTGGCACAGATTCGAGTCCAAGGGCCAAGTATGTGGGGTTTCACCCAACACTCACAATTCAGCGTTTTGCTGAGCTCTTTAGAGTTCACTTTTCCAACTTTAAATAGGCTCTTTAGCAGGCAGAAAAATACACATCAGGTCAAACTACTGATGCAGGTGACTGATTTGGAGCCAGCTAGGACAGCATACACTGCCATGGTAAGCAAGGTGGCCACTTTGGACCCGGTTGGCACTCTGACCCTGGAGCAAACCCTACCCATCTCTGTCCTCTGGCTAGCACCTGCTGCGAGGCTGCTAAGGACAAGATGTGGCCTCGCAGCTTCTCCCTGCAGACAGACAAGCTCAGCACAGCACAGTGGACGAACCTCTCCAACCAGCCCAGATCTGTCTGGCTCTCAGAACTGCTGGGGAACCTTACCAGGCAAAGGAAAAGGAACAACAGTTTGGCCAGCAAGGCTGTAAAGTGAAAGCTATATATCCACACACACAGAGCGTGCCTAAGTGTTCACAGTTAAATGCATTAACAATAAAGCAAATACTCAGAGTATAACAGAACTACCCATGAGCCAACACAAAGAAAAACTGTTCTTTACAAGTTTCCTCTCTCTCAACTACCGGCTTGCAATGTATTGCATCTACAGTATACTTCCACATCAGATCCACTCCACTGCTGAATCTTCTTGGGAAGCAGTATGCACCATTAGCTTTCTAGCAGAACAGCACCCAGAATGCCATTACTTCACTCACTGTGATTATTTCTCGATTATTTTTCTTGGTTACCAAGAAAATTCCAGGTTTTTGACAATTCTTTGATGTCACTTTTGTAAATACAACCACAAGTGAGATCTTGAAGCCTCTCAACTGCAGAGAACCACAACCACTCTCCGTTCATTAAGTCAAGCAGTTGAGCTGGACTTGCCTGGCGGCAAAAAACGATGATCGTTCTCTGGAAATGGGTCAGCATGTCTGAATTTATGTTTGAATGCCTGAGTTATTTGACCATAATTACACATATTATTTCTGCATAAACCATGCTTCTTCAAAAGGAAGTTGTATCAGTCAAGCAACCCTTTAGTACTAATTCTAAGGAACGCGAACTGAAGTTGCCACACATGCTACACCATTGTCCTGAATGAGGGCTTGCTGCCTGGTGCGTAGTGCCAATTTACACATCAAGACAAGGTATTCTTATTTAATCACAGAATTGTGAAGATTGGAAGAGACCTTTAAGGTCATCCAGTCCAACTGTCGACCCAGCATTACCACTGTAACCCCTAAACCATATTACCCAGCACTCAATCCAGGGATGGTGACTCCACTACCTCCCTGAGCAACCTATTCCAATGCCCGACCATCCTAACAGTGAAAATTTTTTTCTAGTATTATATCTAAATCTCCCGTCTCATCTAAAAGCTGAGCATTCCTTTATTCTTAATTTGTGCAAAGTAGGGAGCTGGGTTCAGCAAACAAAGAAATCAGAGCTCATTGGCTACAAGTTACATAGTTCTCTAATTAATTAGTATTCTACCTTCTATTGGTCAAATGATTCTTTTCCTTCTCATGCTAATTAGTCCACATATTCAGTCTTTCTCTCCTTTTGGAGTTGGTGGGTTTCTTGAGCTAGTGGGCTGTGAGTCAGTGCTAGGAATCTCTGCCAGAATTACTTTTTACCTAGTTGGAGCTGATCTCAGCAGAATTGCTGAGTTGGCTTTGTTAGTTTTGTTCCTTACCTTGGGAGTTCTGCCAAATGTCCTTGTGGCCCATAAATTCTGCATTCTTTGAGCCCTCTATCACTAGCACATCCTTCTCCCTGATCTTTGCTAGCCTCTCCCCCTAGATCTGAGATCACTGAATCATGGCAAGCCCTAAACCTTAACAAGGCAATTATAACGATGAGTAATTTACCTTTCTCAAACCTGGACATCAACATTGTATCACTGTCCAAGTACTTGCCTTGGCGGTGGTCTGTTAATAGCAAAACCCCTCTTTGCACACTGAAGTTAACACTATCATGCTAAGTACGTGGGGAACAAAACCTACGTAATAGCTAAGAGTAAAGCCACTGCTCTAAAGTTAATGTTAAAGTGCTTTTAACATTCCAAGTGTTTGCCATGAGGTGCTTCTGCCTATGAAAACATAAGTAAGCACAGTAAAAACATAAATAAAATAAATAAAAACATAAATAAAAACATAAGTAAGCTCAGAAGGAAGGTGCCAAGAAGATGATATAATAGAGAAAAATAGTTTAGAAGAATGACCTGAAGAGAAGTTTTTTCGAGAGAACAGAAATGCAAGTTTGCATGCTCTCTACCTGTGAAAAACAGTAACCTTGCATTAGCCTTGTACCACACTTCTGGCCATCCACTTCAGATGGGTATGCCCCATCCATGGAAGTGTTCAAGGCCAGTTTGGATAAGGCTTGGAGCAACCTGTCGTAATGGAAGATGTCCCTGCCCACACCACAGAGTTCAACTAGATGATCTTCAATGGCCCCTTCCAACCCAAACCATTCTGTGATTCTGAAAAAAACTCCTAACAGGGGACTAATGGACCACCACTGTTTTTCAAGGGCAATGTTAATGTTCTTTCTGCTTTCACTGGGCAGCTATTGCCACAGAAACTTGGACTAATTGTTAGCAGTCTCCTCATACAAATGTCCCTCAAGCCTGAAGTTTTAAGAGAAATTTAAGTTTTTCCCTAAACATCCAAAGAGGTCTCCTGGCTTCTGTTTACTATTACCAAGAGCCACTACCAACACTTAAATTTTCATGCAGTATGCCTCATGTATTTATGTATAGAGTAGAAAACAAAAATTAAGGTAAACTTTCTTCTCAAGAGTATCAAAGAAACAAAATTCTTTCCACTAGTTACTAAGCCCACTTATGGGGAAAAAAAAGTAGTTCCTCCATATATTTCTTAGTCAGTTAATGCATCATTAAAATACTATTACCATTAAATGAGTCTGGAGGAGAACTAACTTTTAATAATTTGACTGTTCCTTAAAGAACCCCTGCCACAAGTTTTCAGTGTTAGATGGAACAAGTAGGTATCTTCTGTAGGTACAAATGCTTCTAATGGATGTAGAGCATGATACTCAAACAGGGTTTTTTAGTGCAGTTATCATCTCATCACTGCTGTGATAAAACATAGAGCCATAGAAATAATCAGCTGGTAATGTACCTTTAATAAAAGATTTACTGGCTTACAAAGGTGAGTCCAAGCCCCGAGGGAGCCAATTTCAGAGGAAAACAAGTCTGGAAGTGCCACAGAGGCTGGTTACGCTGCTTCTAGCCAGCAGGCCCTGAAACTGCACACTGACATGAGGCAAGGAATTTCCACACTCATGAGATTACCATGGATGTTCTCTGTCACAGAAATAATTAAAAAAATCTGCCACAAACAGCAAAACCAAGATTCAAGTATAATTCCCCGAATGCTTAATTTTGATCAAGCAGTTGAAGTGGTCAATCCATGGCACAAAGCCCCACCAGCAGCTCTATACAAAACCAGCTCACAGAAGACAAGTCCCAGAAACAAAGAACCACTCATGTTTTACATTACATTGACAATAATCAAAAATTAGGAATTTCTATGCCACAACAAAGATGACCACAGATAAACAAAACAAAGAGGATGCAAGAGCTCTTCTCTCAGTTGACACAGCCAGCCCCAGCTAAGTGCTCTTGCCTATTCCCCCTCCCATGTGCCAACCCAAGGGTTGCAGACTTTCTGCTGTACATGACACAGTGTGACCAGAGAATGTTCTGTGCTGCACACACCACAAACCAGGAAGTTAGGTTATTGAAAACTGAAATTGAGAAGTTATAACCATTTGCATGACTCTAAGGAAGTTAGATGCAGTGCACTACTGAAAAAGTGTCTTCTTTGCTGTACTGTGTAACACCTGAGGTTCTTACCATTAAAAAGACTAGGATAATGCTAATTTTGGATTTCGGCAGCAAAGCTAACTTTATTTTTATTTATTTATTCACCTGTGAAACAAGATGGTGCAAACTGCTAAATTGCTTTTTGCACCACAAAGCAAGAATAAAAAAACCCGAAACATGCAAATATGGACATCAACGAAGTCTTTCTTGTACTCATCTTTTTGACTCACCCTTTCTCTAAAATAAATAAATAATAATAAATAATGAATAAAGCATATGCACAGTAAGAACGGGTCCTGTGGGAAAAGAGGAATTACAATAGAAAATATCCCATGATAAAACCACAGCAATCCACTTGACATCCAGAGAAGGAAGTCCACTGTGAACAGAATATTTCTTTATCAGAAATACGAAACAGTAGGTAATTTCAGCTTCTCTTATTAAAATTTGAGATTGAAAAGGAGGAAATCAATGTTTACCATGGGGGCTGGTCAATATTTATGGCAAACTACAGCTTGCTTTGGAGAAAAAAAAAACAACCCAAATACAACACTCCCCCTCCAAACCGGCTTTCATTAATTACAAAATTAGCTTTTCAAAGAGCATCTCAGTATAATCTCCAGTGAGTCTGGCACTGTCACATGCACAGTGCATCCAGCACCAAAGCTCCCAGGCAGGTCACCAGTGCTGCACTACAACCTAAACACATCTCACCATCCAGCCATGGAAGAACTGAGCAGGAGGGAGAGGAAGCAGAATTACCAGTGAGCAGAGAGTTAACACACACTGTGCATGTTTCAAGAGCTAGAGGCTTTACCTTAGGCTCTCCCTGACATGAGGGTTAAAGCCAGGCAGAAAATGTCGTTTCACGGCCATCAGTCCAAGGATCCAGAGCAGAAATAAACGCCAAGACTCTTCAAGGGCACTTATCTTGTTCAAGTCAAGACTTAAAGAGTTACCTTGACATGCATTCGTGTGTTCATTCTGGAGGCTGCATATACACACTCAGGGTTCTCAAGCAGCCTGAGCGGACACAACAACATGGAACCTTGAGACCCTGCCCCAGAAATGCCACTGTTTGAAACTGCAGGTATCCATACAAAAGGTATTATGGAAGCAGTAAATCTCTTTGTAAATGAAAAATTCCACTGTCCCTTTACTTAGCCCCCCCAAAAAAAAGCTCAGAGAGAGAGGATGAACAAGCAGACATGTGACAAACAAGCAGATCACTGGAGTGCTGCTTCCCCCCAGGCTGCCAGCGGGCAGGCACACTGACTGAGACAGCTCCCACTGAGATGCAGCCACACATGCCACATTTGGCAGAGGCCATCACGAGGAATTTCTGCATGAAAGAAATTAAAAAATGCATTCTGTTTGGAGAATTTTGCTGGAGAAGGGTGACAGTAAAAGCATTTGTATTAAAACGACAAGAACTCAAAAAAAAATAAAATTGTACATCTTCAGGCTATGTTAGCTTTATTATAACCACAAGAGTCTCAGGAAAAGCTTTAAAACAAAGCAATTTCTGCACACCGGTATATTGCAGCAGTTTGTATGAAGTAAGAATGTGAGATCATCATAATATTGATGAGGAATCCCTGTAATACCTTGACTGAATTTTTATTCAAGACCCCCTACTACTGCCATTCAGGAAAACCCAACAACCATTCTTTGTGATTCTATTTACAACATATATAACAAAAATAGTTAGAAAGTTTCAGATAAACATTAAAGAAACCTCACAAGTCACTCTACAATTACCTAAGCGGTTTAGATAAAAGGACAAATATCTTGCACGTGAAGTTTAAAGAAACCATAATAAACTGTCTATTTTTGTTGTCTATGTAAGTGTGTATCTAGGCTTCCAAGCTATCATGTGGCACCTTGTTCCACTGGAGAACTTGGCTTTGTAATGTACAGAATTATCTTAAAAGGACATCTCCTGCTTTTCTGTTCCATTAGGTTAGCCAAATTTCTTGTAAAACGAGAAAAGAACACCACCTTTCCTGTGCACTGTGATGCTCTCTGAACCTACTCCTTCCTTTACCAGTACTGGCCCTTTCTTATCTCTTTTTGAACATTTTTGTGCACATGTATGTCTCTCACCAAGCCTCACTATTGTCTTTTAGTACAGACACGACCAAAAGTTCCACTGTGTTTTTTAGGGATAGTAGCTATACTTAGTTCATGCAGCTGGTGAGCTGGTTTTACCATGGCTAAAAAATACACCGGATTTTGTTCCTAGTTTTAAATGGGCGACAAACTGGAGGCTCAAACTGTGTGCATTTGAACCCAAATCTATTTCCTCAAGGTGTACAAATAATTTTACCAGTCTGAAGTTCTGCAGACTGTAAAGGAAGGTCCCTGATCAAATAATTTATACATTGCTACTGTCCTGAAAAAAAACAATAACATAAGCTACAAACTCTCTCAAGACATTATTGCAACTGCTAGTTACCTGGGAAGAATCACTCAAAAGGAAATGCAGCTCTTTTCACAGCTCAGCCTCTCACTAAGAAAACTGAGAAAGCTTTAAAGAGAGTCATGAATCTTCTAATCAGAGGCAATACCTTTGGGACATTCTGGTAAGAAACCTCTGGCCTCCCACAGCACTTGAGAGGGGCTGCTTTGCTTCTTGCATGAGAAAGTGCTTACTACCAAATGTTCTTTCTAGTTCTCATTTAACTTACTTAAAAGGTATAATTAAAAAACAAAAGGATAAGGTGGGGAATAAATCGAAAGTACAGAATAAAGATCAAAAGAAGCTTTAAAAGGGCTGAGAAAGAAGTAACAGGAAGAAAGCAGCTAACCAAAACCAAACTAGAATTAACTCATTAAGATTTCAACTTGCAAGCAGTGCAGTGGCACATTTTTCATGCTGCCTCATACTCATCATTACCAAACCTATTTAAAGGCCTCCAAATTTCACTTCAACTTTCCATTAAGAAAGCAACTTTTTAGAAGGTGAAGATGCTTATTGTGTGCTAGGTCCCAACACTGTCAAGAACAAGACTCATACACAACAAAAGGATCAATCTCACTAAACAAGGACGAACAAGTCAGATTCCCGTTTCATTCACATACACTTTAAAACAAAACTGTCACATTTTGCCCATGCCTACTTTCCCTCCTCCTGAGAGACTCTCCCTCCAACATGCTTTTCTCTCAATTTTCATGTGCTGAAGCAGCTTAGTCTTTACAGACCGCAGAGGCAAGTTTTACAAGCACGTATGGATACATATGTAGATGTAGTTAGGTGTGAAATACCATGGCTCACACACTTGTGTGTACACTCAGCACAGAGCAAAAAAAGTGAGCCAGCCAAGGGCCAGCCATTCCACTTGTCTGATCTAAGTGTCTGCATAAAGCTGCAAAGTGAAATTTAAGCAGCGATGGTCAGCTGGAGGAATGCAATCAGCAGACCAGAGGCACTGAACAGCATAAGACACTAATTATGCACTGGCACAGAAGAGAGCTTTCTGAGACAAAAGCTGGGAAACAGTAAAACAGGCTTTGCCTTAGTGTCCAAACCCCTTTAAACTCTCTCGGTTTTAAACTAAGCTGCACGACTAATAGTTTCACATAGTATCAGCTAACGCTACCGCAGTTCTAAAGCACGGTGCTGAAAAGCTGCATGCTTTTGATTCTGCTGCATAAAAAAACCCCCACACCAAAACAAAACTTAACCATCACGACCCTGCAAACCCAAAGTTAAGCACACGTTGTTGGCTAGAAGAGGAAGATGAAAACACAAGCAGATTGTACTCGTTAGTGTGACAGGGTTTCATCAGCAGATCTAATTGTTCCCCAACTTTTGTGAGCATTAAGGCAAAGATAGTAAGGCGGGGTTTGATGAGGAATAATGAGATAGTTCCCCGTTTTGTATTCCCTACAGTCAGGAGAAGTCAAGCATAAACAGGGAGGCCAACTGGCAGTTTTAAATGAGGCAGAAGGATGATTAACAAGCAAAGGACCTTTACCTGCAAATGCAGATTCAAGGAAACCTTTAGAAAGCTTTTTTTAAAGCAAGACTTACTCTGTTACTCTCAAATTTTGTAGGTTAGGGGTTTTTTACCATTGCAAAGACTTCATGGTAGCAGGAAAGAGTTAACAGCTCTTGGTCTACTAACCCTGGAAGGAATAAGAGAGCTGACTTCTCAAGAGGCAGCAAAACCACTGTTTTGACCTTTCCAGCTCTTTACTCGGGAGAAGATGGGAGCACTACAGAATGCTACCCTGCAATGCAAGTTGTGATGGTGTCTTGTTCCCTTCAAAACCACAACCCTGATCCATTAGCACGTAGCCTCAACACTTCTGTCGGGCACCCAAGAAACAGCACAGGACAGCTCTCCAGTTTCATTGCTCTGTGACACCAGAGAATGGAGTCCCTAGGTGGCTACAAGCATCCCTGAGATCAGCTCAGTTGTTAGAACACAGTGGTGGTTTTGATCCCTGCACGGGCCATTCACCTGAGAGTCGGACTTGGTGATCCTTGTGGGTCCCTTCCAACTCAGAATGTTCTGTGACCTCAAAGGACTACCACAGCTCTACAATGAGTTTTACAATACACACTGAAAAGTGGAATGTTTCCTGTTGAAAACAAAACAAAAGCACAGGCTGGTTCTACACTAGTGAGAAAACTCACTATTTCCTTTCCACAAAGCAACACCTACATGGGGACAACCTTGTAAGTATTCGCACAAATTCTCTGAAAGACAAGCTCAGTATGTGCTAACAAAGTTGGGGTTTTTTCCTCATAAGCATTCCTTAAAAAAATTAAAACCCACGTTTTTCACCAAACACAGCCTCAGAAACATCTCTTGGAGACAAAAGTAATTCTGTTTATTCTGATTTTATCTCTATCATTACATGAGGGCTGTCATCTTCATTCTTGATTTCTATCTAAAAGAAGTTTTTAAAACAATTAAACACCCTCAGGCTATGACTTTATACAAGAAGGCCAAAGTGCACAAAAGGCTTTTTTAGAAAAATGTCCAATTCATCTAAGATTCATATAAATGTGGTGCCACTTTCTAATAACTTGATATTTGAGAGGAAAAAAGGCAAACAAATTAACTGCTTTCCACACTAGTCTATCGACAGCCCAGCTCAAGTGAGTTATGGACAGAGGTTTTGTGTTTGCACAACAGGAGCAGACTGGCTGCAAGTACCCGGTCCATTAACACGCTCCTAAATGCTGTGTTACATAAAAATATATAATTGCATAACACGGTAGAACAAAGGAAAGTTGCCACACCTAAGTTTACTACCATTTGCTAAAATGAAGAGATAGTCCATGAACTGGGTTATCCAACCTTCTCTGAATGTTCACAGGTGTTTCAAAAATGGCTCTTACCTCTTATCAAAATCATGGCTTTAAGGATACCCCTCTTAAAATTCTGCCTCTTGCCACGCTGGGCATGACAGAAGAAAACTGTGAATCTCCTTAAACATAATGCACCACTATTTACCAAGCATAAATACTTTGCTCAGGATGGTCCCCACACCGAAGGAAGGAGGAGGCTCCCAGAGTCCAGTCTCATCGCACAGGCAGGAGTACCAGGATTACCAGCTGTGGATGCTGCAGGGGCCACTTCTGCTTGGCCTTTCCTCCAGACACTCCTGCTACCTTTACCACATTAAACAGAACTTGTTGGATCAAGCAGTGAAATAGCTGAAGCTCTGCTGAGAAAACAAACCATGCTAGAAAACTGAATGGGAGAAGAGTTTTCTGCTGGGTTAACTTTTTGAACTCAGTCGGCCAGCAAATACACAAGCCAGGCAGCAAAAACACAAGCCTGCAGCACTGGGAGGGAAGCTGAACCAACTTGCTAGTGGATCAACTTTAGCTATCTGGTGAACTCTCACTCTGAAAAAGCAAGGACTACTAAAATCTAACACCCATTGAAAAATGAGTACCCCATCTTAAAAATTAATGAGAAAACCCTCAAGCTAAGCCTCAGAGCAAAAAGGGAGACTGTCTATATTACTGGGCTCAAGACTGTGAGGCTCTTTTGTCGGCATAACGTCCGCCATATAAGATACGTGGGAACACAGACATCAGACAGGGATAGATAAATTAATATTTGAATTTCCTGAGTCCACATCGCTCTGGCTGCAAAACCCTGTGGTGAAGACTGCACGTACTTTCACTGAACAGATTTTAGTAGCCAAGCCCCCCTCCCCTCACTCACGGAAGTAGCTCCTGTGGGCTGATATTCACCCTGTTGTTATGTGAATTGTGATAGGGGTTTCTTAAAAGAACAGACTTTAAGAGACAAGTTGTCTCAAGGTGCATACAGTGAACAGCATTCTCCTCTGCCACAGAGCATCTGTGAACAGCTGCTGCTACCAAACACTTTTCCTGCTTAGAAAGCAAACTCTGCGTGACACAGAGATGCGACGGTAAAATCCCCACATTGTTTACGTACTACTCTGCTCATCCTACTTCCCTGCAGTCACATCACAGACAACTCCGAGTGACCAATGCCGGATCTCACCAACACCACGATCAGGGATAACTTGTGCTGCACATGTGCAGCTGCTCCCGCCTCCAGGGGAAGCTGGATCCCTTGGGAAACCCTACTCATCAACGGAGGAGGCAGCCTCTGCTCCTTGCACACAATTCAGCACAGGGCAACAACGCCTAAGACCTACTGGCTGAAGTTACGGTTCTCGAGCACAAAGCACGAAGTTCGAGTAGCGACCCGAGTAGCCATCCTAATTCTTGTCTGGAAGGCAGGCTGACACGGACTGGGCGCCCGGGAGGCTCTGGGGTAAAGCAAGGCCGGGGCAGGTCTCTTTCCACAGGGATCCAGGAGGGGCACAGAGCGCAGCGAGAAGGCGACCACTGCACAGCCCGCCGTGTACCCTCTGTCCGGCTTCCCTCGCTCCCCTCCCAGAAACTGAGCCTGAGGCTGACCTGGCACTACCTCAGAGTCGAGGCACACACACTTTTATTCAGATCTCTTTCCAGAGAACATACACAGACTCCGGGGAAGGAGCAAGTGCTGCCGGGCATCGCCGTCCCGGGAATACACCTCCAGAGAGGGGCCGCCCGGGCCAACCGACCGCTGGCAGGCGGAAGCACCGAGACCTGGTTTAGCGTTTCAGCACCGCGGGAACACCGGGGCGGCCGCGCCGCGCAGAGGCGGCGACCGCGTGTGTGTGTGCGGGGTAAACAAAGCCCGCCGGAGCCCCCGCACCGTCCCCTCCCGCGGAGCCACCGCCGCGCCCGGGCCCTGCGCAGGCACCGCGGCCCGGCCCGCGACACGCCGGCACCTGCGCCCGCCCGCTCAGCGG
>VXBA01000626.1:230571-323739 GCA_013399895.1 Serilophus lunatus
CGTCAGCCCGTGACTCAGCACTTTCCGCCGGCAGGCGCCGCCCCGCCGGGCAGGGCCGGGCGCGGAGCCGGGGCGCCCTGGGCGCGCAGCCGCTGGGGAAGGAAGGGAGGAAGCAAGGAAGGGAGGGAGGAAGGCGGCAGCGGCCCCGGGAAAGCGAAGGCGCGAAGGCGCGGAGCCGCAGCGCCGGAAGCCCCCGTAGCTCCGCTGCCCCGCTGTGTGCCGCGCACGCCCCGGCCAGGGCGACATGGCGGCGGGAGCGGGTCCGGCCGGGCGGGTGCTCCTGGTGCAAAGCAAAGCGCCCCTCGTGTCACTGACAGTGCCTGAATAAAGGTCCCGAAGCGCGGGCGGCGTGTGGGTCAGAGCACACGTGGCGTTGAAAGCGATGGTTGCAGTGGGTAGGGGGAGATGCAGAAAGGAGACCTCCTTCTCTGCGTCTCTTCGGTTCCATCACCTTCCTGTGGTGCCAAGCACGGGCCCAGCTCGTGAAGATGCTAAAAACGAGTTTACCTGGGACTTGGCCTGGAGGGAACCGGAACTGCATTGCCTCAGGAACGAGGATGCGGAGGCATGTCAAGGCATTGGTACAGACTAGAAAGAAGGCCTATCAGTGCTAAGGCTTTACTAAATGAAGAGACAAAAGGCACTGGACATTAACACGAAGGGAAAGGCTCTCACTGCTGAGCAGCAGAAATCCGTTACTCCCGGAATCTCATTTTCATTATATTCATGGAGCTGTTCATAAGGGACAAGCACGGCTGGTGTGCAGCAGGATAAGCTAAGGCTTTGAGAATTAGTAAAGTTTTTAAACTGTGGTATAGCCCACTAATGGATGAACTGTATTATTAGATATTTCATTAGCTGAATGACTACGCTGACAACAACTCCCTAATTGTCTTCCTTCCAGGATATGAGGTGCCTCAAGGATAGCATAAGCTCCCAACACATCAGAATAATAAATCTAAAATGCCTTAGTAGAAGATATCAGATGCTAAAGTAAAACCACTCAAAAGTATTTTTTAAAATTATGAAAGTTTCTACAGAAAGGACAGTATTGACAGAACAAGAACAAGCAGTGACCATTAAGATTAAAATTATGAACATTTAATTTATAATGTGCTGTTCTTAGGGGCTCATGACTTTTTTAAAACTCATGGTTTTGGCTGAAATTTTAGAGGCTGTTATAATTGAAAGCAATGCTGTTGTTGGTACTGTTGTAGATCTGGAGATGGCTGGTTGGGTTAGTTGGAGAGAGAAGAAAATCTAATTAAAATCCTACAGCCTTTTTTATTTTTGAAAAATCAGGAGGTCAAAAGTCTCACACTTGGCACTGGGAGTCTGATGAGGCTATCACTCCTCTGAAAGCCAAGTTGTACTTTATTTCAGATCTGAGGGGACAAAGAGCCTTTGTGCACCACACTGCATGTTTGAGGGCAGTTGCACCAAAAGATCAAGATTCCACATTGGTGCCACCACACTGCCACCCAGTCTCAGGTTTTCCACAGCTTTAATTTAGAGCTGAAGCACCTGAGGAGCTCCTGCAGTGACAAGTAGACCCTAGGAGCAGAGCTATCAACTGTGTTAGCCCCTTTCGTGCCTTGAGGAAGTGGAGCCTGGTTTTGGAGCAAACTTTATAAAATCAGATCAAACTTAACATTATTGTCTTATGAATCTGGGCAAACCTGCCTGGGTTATTTCGGATCAAACTCCCAGTTCACTTGGCTGATACGTGAGAGCTGTGGCATGTTGCTCAGAAACATTTTTGCTCAACAACTGTGTTGATGAGAAAGTTTTTTGAAAGCATTAGGTATGTGGTATGATCCCAGCTGCTCTGAGTGTGCTGCTGTATACAAATGGACTGTAAAAATTTCCAGGAACATAAACACAATTTCGAAACTATGATCAGCTTTATTATAACACAGTCTGCTATTAGGCAGTCCATGCTCTTCAAATGACCACTAATGCTACTCTTTGACCTGAAATTCAAGAGCATGTTTCCTTCTCATTTCAGACAGAAAACATCTGTCTTTCTCAATGTTCAAACTCAGCTCATTTTTGTTATTTTAGTGCCAATATCTGCTCCATTTCCAGTCCCTTGTGCTTAGTCTTATCAACTATAGAGCTAATACACTGTTCATAACAGAAATCCAAGATATTTTCCTTCTGCACTAGTAAAACTGATAAAGGTAGAAACTCTTTTCTTACACTGTAATCTCTAGCAGAACAGCACGACAAGTCAGCTCTGTTTATGAGGTGTTCACCACCTTCAGTTGAAGCTTTTTTCCCTTCAGTTCCAATTTTTGTGTTCTGGCAATGCGGAGTGATCTTTAGTCTTTTTCCTTTGCAGGGGACTGTGGCACAGGGGAAGACTAGGCCACTCTAAGGCTGACAGCGTCACATGCAGAAGTGTTCATTTGCACATCACCCAAAATATGACTTCAAGACAAACTACCATTGTATGATATCTGCCTACATGCATAGTGTTGTATAATTATTTCCAGTACACTGAGTATCCTGTGTAATTACTTCCAGTATGCTTAATAAGAAGAAAGGCTTCTCTAAACATAAAGACAGTGCTTTGGGTGATGCTATTGCTTTACTCCATACCTATATCCTCAGCCTCAAAACTTGATTGGTTTCTCTGTACAGTCCAAAAGAAAATTCAGCTTTTCTTTTTTGTTCTCTTCTGTTTTAGAACAGGAACTCAATGGAGAAGCTTTGCCTTCTACACAAGGAATAAAAATTGCTTGCATCAAGCTGTAAAAAGCAAAGATTATTTACTTTTTACAGAAATAGAAAAATTGTTTCTAGGTGAAATTCAGCTATTTGTTTATGATAGCATTGATGCAGCATGACAGTGCCCAGAAACATGTGTGTTAGAAAACAAAAATACTTTTAAGAAATAAAAATGTACTAAACTTAAAAAAACCCCATATGAGATCTTACTGATCCTTGCCTTGAAAAGCATTAGAAAGACATCAGCTGTTAGAATTTAGATGAAGATCGGTAGGGATCTGGATATTCTTTCCTGCTGGAATGGCTGATGGGAAAAGGGAAAAGGCTGATGTGCTTTTAATTTAGAGACAGTAAGTTGGTGGGAGGAGAATGTGACTTGGAACCTGCACAGCAAGGAGCTATATCACATGTTCCTCTCTTTTTTTGCAGAGGATAACTCACTTTGTGTTTTGCGTAGCCACAAAGCTACTCAAATAAGCTGCCGCTAAATCTAAATAGAGTAGCTTGGCACTTGGAGAATTATACCCGCTGGGAGAGATGAAAGATATGCAGACTCATAGGTGAGGCCACTCCTACAGACTCCTTTCTTTTACTGGCTGTCATTAAAAATAATAAGTAAAAAGCAGACAAGGCTGTTATTACAAGGAAAAAAGATGTGTTTTATTTCATGAATCATCTGCAAAAAATTTTTAAGCTGCTTTGTTCAAGGTGATTGTTGAATATTGTGTTAATCTCTGAGTAAAATGAAAAGACTTCAAAAGAAACAATCCACTATGAAAGTTTTGGAATAGTATTTTTGGTAGGAAAAATGATCTTTTTTAAAAATTTTTATGCTTCCAGGTCTATAATTTATGATGTGCATTTGTGCCCATTATAATTGACTCAGGTGACCAGCAATTGCAATAACAGCTTCCTTTTGAGTGAGGGGGCCTCCAGGCATTTCTTCAGGCACTGAAGAGATCTGTGCATAGGCAATTATTTCTTGATGCCTTGCTGACTAGCATCTTGGATTAAATAATCTGTTTGAGGGGAGAATGAAGTAAGACACTGAAAAGATTCAAGTAAAGAATCTTCTGATATGTCTTCAAGTTAAAGTCTTACTACTTTGCAGTGAGGAATATGACTAACAGAGGCTTATTCCTAAGTTATAATGCTGATTCCTCTCCAAGCTAACTTCTCAGTTAGTGTATGAAAGACACTGTTGTGACACGTCAGTATTGCTTTAAAATTTCTTTTCCTTGCTGTCACCTGATGTGGAAATGATGTAGTAGAATTAATTTATGTCATGAGTCTAAGTGGTGCATTTCTAGGATTTTTTTTTGTTAATTTCTCATTGGTAGTTGATTTTGAGAGTTGGAGATTTGTTTACTTCAGTGAGGAGGAATTGTGCATTTCAGTCTATATATAAAGTTTCACGTGTTTATGTAAAAGTGAGTATCATCACGTTTTTCACCACTTTATTAGCGTGTTCCTTTTGCAAAGAACTTGAATTTCAACCTTCTTAGTAGCCCACATATTCTTATGCTGTGTCTGTGGGCCTGATCACGGTGCCTTTATTGAGTCCACATATGTAATCACGAATGCTGCTGGAGGTAACAGCAGGGGCTGTAATGTGTGAGTTATTCTGTGTGCAAATTGCTGAGCTGCTGCCTCTCAAAGTGGTCTGACATGGCAACTGACACCCATTGAATCCTGTTCACCTTTTCTCCTGCCACTACTACTTCCCTTGAAGGTGCCGTCCCCTACCAATTTATCTGTTACTGTGCCTGAATTTCTCCTAAAGAGGCTCTTTGATGATGTCCACAAGGTGCAAAGTACTTCCACAGAAAGTAAGACCGCCCAACCTTCCTGGTTTATTTTCTTGCCATCATCTTCTAAGATAGAAAGCCTTTATTATAGGATTATCTTTATATTATTTTCCACAGGCTGACCTATGGAGTTTTTTTTCCTTAGTAGATGACAACTATGTAATATAAAATAACAGAATGCCAGGTGCTCAATAACAAAACAGAAGGCTGACTATTTTCTCATCCTCTCATCCTTAACGCATCATTTTGTTCATTATGAGTATCAGAAGCAGTGAGATTCCTTTTTAGAGGTAAGAGAAACAATAGAGACACTACCTTAAATGGAGGCTGTGTGAAAAGTCCATCCAAAGACTTTGTGAACAACTAGGCTTTACAAAGACCTGAATTCAGACATGTGCAGCTTAAGAAAGTGTCTGAATTCCTTATTTACTGGAATTCCCACCACAGAGAAGAGTGTACGTGTGTCTGCTTTTCTTGCACTGAAAGAGAATACACCACAAAGTCCTAACTCCATCATCAATGTCTCCTGAAAAGCATCCACAAACCCCCAAACATTGGTTGAACATTGGTTGGAGCATTCAAAAGTTAGTTGAAAAACAGAATAAATAAATCATATTTTTAACAGCTGCCTCATCTTTCTTGCCTACACACTCAAGCTGTAGCATATTTTTTTACATAGAGAAGTTTAGCAGCTAAAATAAAGTCCAGATCCATAGTGAAAAAAATAGCAGAATTCCTGATTAACGTGAACTAGTAGCAGCTTTTATATCTGTTTTAACACCAGTTTTCAGCCTTAAGTGTTTTCCAGACTGGAAAATAAAAGCAGAGTCAGTGAACTACTGTGCCAGGTACACCCCAGGCCATGGAAAGGCAGAGGGGCTGTAGCACTGTCCTGTGCTCCTGCCTTGGGGTGGACCAGGGCACGTGGCCTGTGGGGCTCAATGGTCCCAATGGAAGCATATTCCTCTGCCAGGCAGCAACCTAGATCCATAAGTTTTTCCCATCTGGAAGCAGTTTGATGTGCCATAATGTAGTGAAGTCCCCCTGTCAGAGAAAGCAAATGTCTGGGAGATGTGTAGATAACTAATATGAATTTGATTCTTCCATACCCTCACGCCTTCAGGTCAGGTCCAGCTCAAGATACTAAACTACCACAGTATTAAATCTGCAAATCTGGAAATACCACAAATTTTCCAAGACAGGATCTGTTTTTCCCACCCTTGGTGTATTTGTTCATGGCCTGGCAGCTTTTTTGTGTGTTGCAGTTCTGTCTCCTTTCATCCTTCAATATTGTTAGTGCAGTGTAAATTATAGTTCCTGATGGGAGTAGTCAATATTTAAAACATTGCTCATTGTGTAGGCTTTTGGTCAGGTAACGGTGAAGCAAATGAGAATAATCCTCTTGCATTTTAGAGCTTCATACATGCAGGTGTTTGTATCTTAGATAAAACAGTAGCAGCTAACAACCTAGCCTTCAGAAAGAAAATGAGGTAGCAGGGTGGAGGATTTGATAAGAGTTTTTAAAAGCCTTGTAGTGAAAGCTTTTCAATCCCTTAAGTAAATCCAGAATCTCAAAAACTTACTTGATTTGAACGCCTAGTCTTTTTGTCAATTTGAAGCCGTGATCGTCACACAAAGATTACATGTAAATTTCTTTACATTGAATTATTTTGTCTAAAGTACAGGGTCCCAGGTGGTGGCTTAGCCTCAAGAACTGTACCTAGTTAGAAAGGCTGAGGCAGTCAGCAGATACCCTTTATTATTTTTCCCATTATAAAATTAGAGAAAAGCAATCTCAAACTTATGGGTGCCATACCTTAGTTCCTGTGGCTTTTGATAGTGAAGACTAATCTATTTGCAGACATAATATTGCACCAAAGTGTTTTTTGAGGGGGATATAGTGAATAAACAGGATACATTAAAAGCAGGAGTGGAGAAAGTAGTCCACTAGTAAGCACACACTAAATAGTCTCCAGACATCAATTACGCCTTACTCTGTTGCAAGTTTATCTCCAAATCTTTAATGATAAAGTATTTTCATCTCTTCTATTTTATATTGTATATTGTGTATAATCGATTTTATATGGAGCATGAATTTCTACTGAAAACTTGAAAATTATTGGAAATGCCTTCCCCTTGCCTCTATGAATGAAATTGTTTGGTTGGTGATTTTCTAAAGAGTTTAGACAGAGATGAGTGGCAATTCAAAATAGTAAGAAGAAACCTTGACAAAAGAGAATGTTTGGAGACAAACTCAGTAATTGCTGTGGCCTACTCTTTGTAGGTAGTTGTTTTCACCATTTATACCTCCTAGGTGTTTCCACTGTATGAGTACTTCTCAGGATCTCTCTTCCAGAGACAAGTTAGAAATGTTTTGGAGACTCCATTTCAAAGAGAAATCAAACATAAGATAATGAAAATGTCTCTTGTGAAATTTCTCTAGGTGGACTAATTGAAACAATTTAAAGAGTTGACCTAGTACTTAGAGTTACAGCACTTTTTAATGTGTTGTTGTTGTTTATAGCACTGCTGAGGAACTGGCAAGTGCTCTTGTGTACAGGTAGACAAACAGAGGAGCAGCGATGTCAGGCTGCTTCTGGTGGGATACTGTTGCTGAAAAAGGTCAGGAGATAAGGTCGGGACTGCTGAGGAACTCATTGCACTGAGCTGTATATTCCCTGGCAAACCCACGACAGATGCAGAGAGGGATGGTGATATATTTATTTCCTTGTGCAGAAGTTCAGAGAAGCAGGTAGATGAAGTGTGTATTGTGTTCTTCGCCTCTTCTTAGACTTGCTCTTTCAGGAGGGTTGACAAGCCATATTCTTCTGGCCATTCAACAGCTGATACTAAAGCTGTGATGATAAAGTAAGAATTATATGCAAAAATCTCTTAAAATAGCGATACACCTTCATCTAACTGACTGTGCATTTATAACCTTGCTTTGTACAAGGTTTATGTTTCAGTTGTTCATATTCACTGTTTCTGCTCAGGCTTTGTCATATATATGCCTTTCAGGTGGCATTCAAGGAGATTTTTACTTCAAGTAAGAAGAAATAGTTAAACCTGAGCAGGTGAGGTAAGAGTTGGAACCCAAACTATGCTTTGCATTACCAAATCCCACAAGGCTCCGTTGTTCTAGTATTTGAGGTTTGTAGAAAATAGCTGCCTGTTTCTCTCCTATGTCTGTAAATGATTATACGCCTCACATTTCTAACTTCTCCTAATACTGCCAATAACAGCAATACAGTCTCCATGTGGTAACTCAGTTGTTCACATCCATAACTTCTTTAATCTTTGTCCAAATTCCCATTTCTGCCAAAGAATGAATCAGGTACCAAGATAAGACCCAGGGAGCTGTAACCCTTGCCCCAGATAACCTGTAATGAACTGTAATGTTTTATCACAAGAACTGTACTTTGCACAGTTGTGTAAAAGTGCAACCTTCTGCCTGCCAAACCCGCAGCGCTCCCACTCTCCATGGCACCGGCACCAGGAGTCACATGTTTTGCATGTGGGACTAGCTGCTGTCTCCTGGTTCTTTCCAAAGCTATGGCCATTGAGTAGCAGTGCCAAGGGCAGTGTTGTTGGGTTTGTGCTCTGCATGGATCCGTGCATGGTGCAAAGGGGCAGAGAAGGCTGCTGGGCTCCTTCAGTGTAGGCTGTTCTAGGCATACAGCAGCAGAGCTAGAAAGAAGGAAGAACACCAACAGTCTCCATGCTTAAAATAATTTTGTCTAATGCTAGTTATTTCCTTCTTGGGCTTTGATACAGGAGTTATTGCAATTTAAAACCTCCCTTTTAGTGTATGTATGTGTACAGATTTTGGTCATATGGATCACCCTCTGAGAAACCTTTATTTTTCTCAAATTTCTCATTACTCCAGTTCTACCAGTCTGCTCTAATCTTCCTTGTTGTATGAGCTGTATAACTCTATGGCACTCCACCAAGGAAAAGGCTTAAACTGTATCATGAAACGGTTGTTCAAAATCCCAAGTAGAAACCTGTTTATTACTTTATGTAACAGAAGATTATATTTGTTAATAAGCCTAAAGGTGTTCCAGGCATCTCAAGTAAAACACACTGTTAAGTCAGCAAATACTAGTGGAGCTGAAATGCCAATTTGAAAATAGACCAACAATATCAAAAAAGGAAACATTGGCCTTCCACTGGGTAGTTCAAGTATTCAAATAATTTTACATCCCACTTGTATCTTTCTTGGGCAGATTGTATTTCTGGATAGAGCTTCAGGTCCTGAAAAATAGGTAGAATATAGGTTGAATAGCTCTGCTTTCTCCCTGTGGGGAACCCTGCTATGCAAGAGAACAGCTCCCAGCTGCTGTCTCACTGCTCCTCCCATACACTGTGTAAACACTGCTGTTGGAAGTAGTCATGGATCATGGACTGCAGGGTCTCTGATGGTGTTACTGCCCTTGTTTCTCAGCTTGTGCTACATGAAGGAAAACACAATTCTAAATGACCATAGAGGTTCTCAAGAGGTAAGGAACAGGTTTTCAAAGACAAAGATGCTGCAACTAAAAAAGACACTTGCAGCTCTCAAGGTATAGCTAAGTGCTTCAGAAACACTTCAGTAGATGCTACTCAATACTTCAGGCCTTTAAACACATTTAATTTCTGGTCTCCAAGATAGTTTTCTCTTGGAGTTATGTTCACCTTATCACATTATTGCTCAATCCTCTGAGCCAGGCTTTATAATTACTGACAGGCTGCAGATGGCTACTAGGACAAGCCTGCAGGACACATAACAAAGAATTAAAGTGTCTGCAACAAAGCTGCACAGATGAAGTTATATGTTTGGGCTTGAGATTATCTTTGTTTCTCCACAAAGAGGTTCTGTGGTCTTCTCCCTGTCCTACTTCTGCATGCACCGGCTTGTGTTTTCTGACCCCGCACCAAGGCAATTCAATTTACTGGAACTGAGAGGAATGTTAAACTGGAAAAAAGTTGAATCGCTTGTGATGGCATATGAAGTTTACTCAAAGGATGAAGAGCACCAAAGCTAGTGCAAAAGATGGGACAGAATTGTATGACTGGGCCTAGGTCTAAGGAAAGGAAGAGGAGGAAAAGAAAGCAAGAATTTTATAGCAGTGGCAAGCTGGCTAATGAGCTTTGTGTTAAAGTGCCACTCCCTCTGAATAACAAATTCTGATCATGTGCAGTCCACTTCCAACATAATCCTGCATATACATGTTATATTTGTTTGTCATTATGGACTTGTCTTTCATAGAGTGGATATAAGTGGATAAAGCTGGGTCAGCAATGTGACAAATCAGCCAGTGAGACAGCAGCAACAAGGCTTTACTCTGAGGGCAGATGGTCAATAATATTGGCATATTTTGTAAGCTCGTCTCTCAGCTCCCTCCAAGAGATAACAACAATCTCTCTTGTCGTCTCCATGAAACCTAAGTAGGCTTTCTTTCTCCTTCTTTTAGTTCTTTCATTTTTTTATTTAGCTAGGTTTCTTTCCTATCATAAATTTTGGAAACAGATGGACTTTTCATCTTCTCAAAAATCTGTAGAGAAGCAAGACAGCAAATAAATAAATGGCAATGAAATATACTGCCTATGAAAAATTTAACATCATTCAGTTGGAGGAAGAGGAGGAAAGCTAATGATTGGAAGCAACTAGCAATCACTCCAGCATTTCAAAATTTTTTCCAGAGTAACTGAAGAAATTTTCTGTTTCTATTGAGGTCAAAGACAATATTTCCATTGGCCGCGTTGGGGGAGTTTTAATCCCTTCAATTTTGAACAGTTTTGTTTTTCAATCTAAAATAATAAAGTATGATATTCTTTCATAACTGGGTCAGTTATCTGATGTGTGGATTCATCATTCATTTTGACACTTACCTGATATATCCTCATTCTTCTGTTGAGGTTAGTTTAAAAGAAAAGGCACCTCCCAAGCTATACTCCCTTGAAATGTCATCTGAGGCTTTCTTTTCTTCTTTTTAAGCCCTGTGGGAAGTACAGCTTCAGGCCCATTAAAAACAAAACACAGCAAGAACAACTAATGTTCCTCATGCAACAGTGTCTTGGGGTGAACACCGCAATGACTCACTTGCCTTTGGCACCCTGGTTTGTCCAGGCAGGTGTAGCTGGCAAAAATGTGGGAGCATTGGGTGTATGACAGCAAACAGGCAATACATGCCGAAACACTGACAACCTCAGTTGCCAGGGAGCAAGGCAGATGCCTGGACATAAACTGCAGAGGGTATCCAAGGCATCCACATAGGGATGAAGATACAACATAGGATCTATTGGATCCTCATGCCCTCTATGTTGGTGGCTGGAGGCTGGGTGGGATATGCTACAGTTCTCAAGAAGGCATCTGCATGTGAAAACCTGCAGCTTTGTTGAAGACCTCTAGAGCTGGTATGTTAAGAAGTCATGGGTGAAAGAGCTAATCCACACTGAGAGCATACTTGCTTGTTTTCCTGAACAGATTATCCTCTGAAACCTTTAAATGGATTATGGTTTACACTTTATCTTCTTTTATTTTTATTTTTATTTTTTTTTTTAAGAAACAAGCTGTTTGTGCTGGTTTTTTCTTTGGCATAGCATATTGGACCTCTTGGCATCCTGAAAGTGGAGGTTCCCATGTTGCAGTTGCCACTGCCTTACAGGCAGCTCTCAGCGCAGTGCTTCTGGTCTCACAAATGCATCACTCATGTTGCCTCCTGGGAAACTGGAGAAATGGTCCACCTTCAAGATTAACCAAAACTCAATGACAAATCTGTCCTTCAGGTGGACAGATCTCCTTTGAAGAGAAGAGTCCATTCTTCTTTGTGTGTGCATGTAGGTGTTGAATATAATGGTCAATCCTGGGATATATCAGAGGGAATTTCAGGCTTTCAACTCTGTATTTCCCTGTAATACCTTCAGATATTTTACACTTTTGTAGTATTCTGTACTGTGTAAGCATATCAACCTGAAGACATTGGTGTAACTATGCCCAGTAAGAGTCAAAAATGTATATTTTCTGCAGATGAGCTGAAACATACTGCTCTCTGAAAGACTGGCTTTTAGGGTTGAGTCAGGAACTTTCAAGGAGGGTAGGAGTACTGCCACAGTAAATGTAGCTGAACATATCTCTGTCATGCAGCCTGGGGACATAAGACTTGAAAACTAGGTTTTCACAGCTTGCTTAGTCTGCATTTTTTAGTTTACTATCTTGGATTACTGAGTCATGAAACTCAGCTGCAGTTGAGTTGAATTTTGAGAATAATTACATAAAATCCTACATTTTTAATTTCCTATTCAGAGCTGTACTGGGAATGAGTTCAGTAAACAAAAGAGAGTGAAGAATATCAATGCTAATAAAAATCCTACCTAGAATCTCATTAAGAAATCTCAGCTGTTCTCATGAACTGAATGAAATAGGGATCTCTTGAAAGGAGAAGGATGCAGTTGTATCATTAAAGAGGTGTATCTTGATATATATACCCAACAGGATGTCAGAAAAAAGGCAAGCGTAATTCTAGCATTTCATGACATTTAAAAGAGTTGACTTTGCTGTAATAATTTTCTTTCAGTGCAGAGCTATTTTTGCTTGGGTGGTGAGGGTGAATAACCTCCAGGTTTACGAAAAAGGGAAGGTAAAAAATGCAGGCCTTCTATGTACACACCATGCATGTTGGCATTTATGCATTCATCAGCAAGTTAAGATATTCTTGATTCATAGCACCGTCCTCTGCCCTTTGAACTTTTGCACTCAGAGACAGGCCACCCTCCCTGGGGAGTCAGTCCCAAAAGGATGCGAAGACACCTGTGCTCCCAATGCTTTTCACACATTACATGTGATAAAAGAAACTTGTTTATTCCCAACATCCAGAAGACATTGAGATGAACAGAGCACAGAACTGTCTGGCTATCTGCTTTTAATAATTTCTTTGTGTTGCTGACCTGTTGGCTCCATGTGCTGATCCTTGCCTCGGAGCCTTCACAACAGCATGAGGCTGGCCCAGCCAGAGTGGCTGCAGCATCACTCTGTGGGGATGACACATCTGTCAGACCTTGCTTCGTTCAGGAACCTCCACTGCTTCCCATGGGGTGACTCCCATGGAGATAGTCCTTTATGAACTTCTTCATCATGAGCCAGAAAGATAAAGAATCCTTTTTTCAGAGAAAATTCATCCATTTCTTATATTTGTAAAACTGTAACTGGTCTCCATCCTTGAGTAAGTAATGTCATGTTATTTCTAGAAGCTAATAAAAAAGATCCATGACTCAGCATCTGTACCTTGTAATTGAAAATCAGGTGAAAAGTTTGGACAGCATGCCAGCATTTCATCCTAATGTTAATGTATGATCTTCAGGAGAGACCAAAGGGCAGCTTTCTGGAATGTAGATAAATGAATACATTTAGCCTTAATTAAAGTTCTCTGTTTGTTTTCCAGGTGGTACCTGTTCTTCTGAAATTACTTTAATTTTTCATTTGGATTGACAGATTAAATTTGCCAGAAACTGCATGTCTTTCTAACACATCGTGAGGAATAAATTAATTGGTTTTTAATTTTTTCTCTTTTCAGTCTTAATTGCCACAAAACAGTGGTTTTCTGTGACTCTCAGTGGACCCAGCAACTTGGACCTGTGAGTCAGTTCCCTGGGATTTAGAAGATACTCCTTTGCCAATGTGACTCTGATGCCTCTGACCCTGTCGCATTCATCATTCCGTGAAAGAAACTCTGGTCACTGGGCTGGGCCTCTCAGGAAATCCTGACAGGATTCTCTATGCAGTCACCAAAATTTAAGTGATGGGCATGTGGCAACCTGGGCTGAACATGAGTAATGGTATGTAGGAGATGCTGGGAGGTGCCCCCACCCCAGCTGTTCTGGGATTTCACTCATGAGTATTTATTGTACAACTATGTGTTCAGGGCACCTTTTCACAATGCAGCTGCATAAAATAGGTATTTTTGAGGTATTGAGAAATCCATTCGGAGTTGTGGACTACTTCTGCATCTGCAGAGTAGCCCTTAGTAGGGATTTTGCAGGCTAGCTCCAGGGTTGGAGAAACATAGGCATATTTCTCAGGCTGTCCTCAAAAGAGGGCATGTGAGAAAAAATTTCAAGGTCCTTTGCTAGTTAATGGTTGTTTTTTCTGTTTTGCAATACAGAACAACTAAATATTGTCATCTTGTTGGAACCAGTATATCTTGTGTGACTTCTCTTTTATCTTTTTTTATCACTTCTTTATCTGTGAATGAAAAAATATACATTAATTCCTGGAAAAAACTTGCAAAAGCCAAAAAGGTAAGTGAACTAATTTCACCTTTATAGTACTGATCAACTTATTGGTTCCTGTTCTCAATATGTGGTGGTTTATCTGCTGGGAATATGGTGGTGACACCAGCACTGAGGTGCTTTGCTCTAACCCTTCACACATGTACAGGAGCTGTTGAGCAGATGGAGAGAGATCAAAAAGTGGCAGAGAATGACTTGGAGACTGAAAAATCTGCTGTATAGAAGCTCAACTTTTTTAAAAAACTATTATAGGGATAAGTGGAATTTTCTGAATTTATTTTTTTCCAAGAAAAAAAAGTCTCAATTTGAGACTTGCCATTCTTTTCCATATATTCTCTACATTAATGAGCAGCTGTGAATTTTATACAGGAACTATTTGGTGCAGCTTTATGCAGTTTATTAGGTGGGAGATCAGATCTTAAATATTTAAGCCAGATTTACAGGCATGGAAACTTGAACAGACTGGGTGACACAATAAATAATTTATTCACTGACTCTATCATCTTTCATATGCACAAATATAATTATGTTTTTTCACTCTTCCTATTGGGAAGACTTTTTTTTATTTTTAGCCTAGCATCCAGATGAAGGAAGACTTCAGTGATCACAATGTCTATCCATCTGTCCCACTCTGAAAAATTTTAAACCAACTGCTGTGACATTATATGAAAGGGCACCTTATCAGTTTGTATGGGTTTTCAGCGAACCACACATGACACATGGAAGACTGGATCAGGAAGAACCAAAAGGACAGAGCTACACCAAAGACAGAGAGCCTAGAAGCACCAAATATGCAGAGACTCTTTGTACAATGCATTGCTTCAGAACAGGCTAAAGAGAAAGCTGATAGAGAGACCTCTGATCAGTGGAAGGAGCCCTTTGAACTGCCCTATGACTTTTAGAGACTTTTGACTTGCCCTATGATAGAAGTCTTAGTTATCCATAAGCAGTTAGAAAAATATAAACTATATTGTAGAGTATAAAAGAGTGTAAAAGAAGATTGTAATAAACAATAAACTAATTCTCCTTGTGCATGACACATCTTGTGGGTTGTTCTTAAGGGGTGTTTGTACTTTTGACCACAAATGGCGCCTACTACATGAGGCTTTTTTCAAGACTAACAGTGGACAGTGGAGGGACGGTGATTCAAGCCTTAGCTGAGAGGAATTCGGACACCAGCATCCAAATAAAAGTGAACACGATTTTCAAGGCATGCGCACGACAACTTGGTGAGTGGGGTTGTCCGCAGCTAAGAGTGGAATGGGAGGAAAACTCTTGCAAGAACAGACAAAAGGATTGTAAAAACTTCAAAAGCTAGTTAAGGGACAACAGAGAGATATTTCCAGGACTAAATTTGTATCGTTTCTATCTTAGGTACTGGAAAATATCCCTGAGTTTCCCATTCATGGAACATTTCACTTAGAAACATGGCAATTTATTGGAATGGTCCTGTGTAGGAGAACCAAATGGGGTGATATTGCGGCTGGGAAGCATTTAGCTACCGACAAGTAATTTGTACCTTAGCAGCTTCTCAGGGTTCCCCCAAGCACTTGGCAATGGTGGCGGATCCCTTCTTTTCCGGTGAGCTGGGATGTCCCACCCACAATTCCAGGGAAGATGGTGGCAACCATGGTGGAAGATTGTGGTGAAGCAGTGGGTGCTGAGCTGCCACAGCTTGAACTGCTGGAGCCTCCTACACAATCCATGGAAAAGCAGGAAGCAGCCAAAGTTCAGTATGATCCCGTAGTGAATGAGTTTGACACAGATTTGTCTGAATTGAACCCTGATCACAAAAATTCCTTAATTCTGTCTGTACTCCAGCCTGCATCCATGCCAGTACAGTTTGAGCAGCTTGTTTCCGCACAGTTTATGCAGCTGGCGCAGTTTCAGCTTGCAGTTACCCAACCAGGGCAGCAGTTTGCTTTTGCGCAGCCGCAGCTTCAGCCTGCTTTCGCGCATGCTCAGCAGTTCCAGCCTGTGGTGCTGCAAATGCCCTCCCATCAGATGCATCACCACAATCTCCTGCCACAACTCCTCCCACAGCACAACATGTCTTTGCAGGGCCTGCTGCATCAGCCTGCACCTACACAGGTCACATCACAGCAGTTCATGCCTGCGCAGGAACTTCAGCTTCTGCCTGTGTCACAAGCAGTGACGGAAATAACCAACAAGTGGACAAAATGTAAACAACACGCTTTACATGCTGGAGATCTAGCGGTTGCTAATGCATGCCCCGTCATCTGCAAGAACAGAGGCCAATGAACCATCTAGCCATCGTACTACAGCATTATAAAGGAACTCTGGAAAATCGTAGAGCACAATGGAATTACTTCTCAGTTCACATACAATTAACTGCAAGTGATGGGTGAAAATCTTGTATTCACACCACATGATTGGAAAATTTGGTGAAGATGGTCCTCACATCTACTCAGTATATTGTCTAGTTACACAGTTTCCATGAGGCGTGCACTGAGGAAGCAGCGAACTCCCAGCGCCAAGCGCGAGGCATGACTTATGATCACCTGGCTGGCAAGGGAGCTCAAGCTGCCACAGCAACACAATGTGCCTATCCCAGAGATGTTTATGATGTTATAGCCAGGATGTTCTTGGACTTGGTACGATCTTATTCGGTAAGATCCCTGATGTGGGGGCTGGGGTGGTCAGGTGCTTTACCACAGAGCCCCAACTGAACCCTTCAGCTGCAGGAACCAACTGAACCCTTCCTCAGATTTTTACACCGTTTGCAAGAGGCATTGTCACAGCAAATAGACAGCTGTGAGGGATGTAATTTTAAAACAAATTGGCTTATGAAAATGCAAATGCAGATTGCCAGAAAGCATTGTAGTGGGTTTAAAGTTGAAGTTTTCCATTTTCTGAGGGGAGGGAAAATGTTTGCCTGCTCATTCGCCTGTTAAAACCTCTTCTTTGTTTTCCTGGGAGTGAAGTGGAGTGAGAGGCAGTGGGTGAGGATGATCCCAGTACCTGAGTGGGCAGCCCCTGCTCCTGCCTCCCACTCTCTCCTGAGGCTGGGCAGGGACTGGAGCTGCCTCCACTCACTCCCTGTGGGGAGCAACCCCCAGCGCTGTGCCTTGCTGCAGAGCACCCCCGGCAGCTGCGCTGGGGCCGGGGGTTCTCCTTGGGCTCTGTGGGCCCCCCCCGGCCATGCCTGGCCATGGGGCCCACCTCGGGGGGGGCTGTGCGGGGCTCCTCCGAGGCCAGGAAGGGCTTCTCCCCAGAGTCGTGTTTCCAGGTGCCTGTGGGGCTGGCCCAGGCTGGGGCCATGCTCCAGGTACCTGTAGGCTGGCCCGGGCTGGGGCTGTGCCTGGCTGCGAGATCCTCTGAGGCTGTGCTAGGACTGACCCCAACTGCCTGCGGGGGCTGGCCCAGCGTGGCCTGTGCCCTGCCCTGGTCCCTCCTGAGCCTGTCCTTGGGTGCCTCGAGGTAGACTGGCCCAGGTCCCCCCCAGCAGGGGTGGCCCTGCACCCCACTGGGGGGTAGCAGTTTCCCCTTCCATCCCCTGGCAGCCGCTGGTCCCCCCCTCTTGGGGTTCCCAGAGCCCGGCAGCTATGCTGACAGCAGAGGGATTGTCCCTGGAGGCAGCAGCTAGCCCTGCAGCCGTGCTGATGGCCATGGGGGGCGGGGCACCACCTCAGCAGTGGCAGCCAATCCCAGGGAAGTCCCATGGCCCCTTCTGAGGTGGCTGGAGCAGGCGACCCCACAGCAGCTGCTCCAGCTGGCCCGCGAGTGGCGCTGCCAGCCCCGGGGACCCCTCTTGGGGGTCCTTGCAAGCAACGAGTGCTCTGCGAGTGGTGGCAATGGTGGCTGCTGGGCCCTGGGGGCCTGGAGCACGTGGCTTTTTGGTGGGAAATGTCATCTTGCCTCATAGTGAAATCTCAGACAGAGGGGTGGTGCTGCCGCCCAGTAGGAGAACAGCATGCCTGGGAAGCTACCACAAAATCAAACGAGATCAGACAGCCCATAAAAGCCAGAAGCCCAAGAGTCCTGCTCACTTTCAGCTTCCATTGGTGCTGGAAGAAACATGGCTGCTCCTTCCCGGTTCTCTAGGTTACGCGGTGTCATTGCAGCGGCATTGGAGCCCAGATAGTGACAGCAGAACACCACCCAGCTGAAACACAAGTGGTATCTGTCCCCTTGGGTGTCCCTGGATGGGGGGGCGTGCTTTTCACTTTTTTGTCTTTCAGGGGCTCCAAAGACCGGGACAAGGCAGTCTTCCCCTCTTCCCTTGCTCCTCAGTCTACCAGCCTGCTTGGAGGAGCAGTTTGTCATTTTGGTTTTTATTATTATTGTGGAATATTGTCGGGTCTGTGTGTATATTTGGTTTAGCGCCTTTAGAGGGATCCTGTAATTCTTTAGAGTCCCATAGATACTGTTAGCGATTGTTGCCTCTATTCAGTCTTTCGTCACTGTTGCACCCCCCTCTTGTTAAAACCAGTACACCTATTAAGAACAAAAAGACATGTGATATGGTCGAAGTGGTTCATGTGTGTCAGAATATGGGCTCTTTGAATTGTTAGGCAGCTGCACTGGCGTTGGCCCTGGCCATGCAGGTAAAAACTACTGCCAAGAAAAAAGACAAGAAGAGGGGCTGTTTTCACTGTGGGGGGTGGATCATGTGAAGAGAAATTGCCCTCAAATGATCGCAGGGAATAGGGCACTGGCTTTAAGTGTAAGTCCCAGGTGTGGAAAGGGGAAGCACTGGGCCAGAGATTGCAAATCTCGTTTTAACATCAGGGGAGATCCCATATTTCAGGAGAATGCACTTTGAGGGACGAGCTTGTGCACCCCGATTTATCAAACAAATGTGAGACTAACTGCCTTGCCAGCAGTTCTATCCCCTCAGCCATTAGCATTGCCCCTCCACAGCAAATTCAGCCACTAGCACCCTCCACAGCAAGCTTAGGCAATACCATTACCCTCTCCACAACAGGATCAGTTGCCAATCTTGCCCCCTCAACAGCAGGGTTGGCAGGTCTGGATTTGATCCCCAGAAAGCCAGTGATTTTAACATCTACTAAAGTAGGTGCAATATCTACAGGAGTTTACAGGCCAATAGGAGCTGGCCTCCATGCTGTAATAATCGGCAGATCTTCTATAACAATGATAGGTTTATTTGTATTATCAGGAGTAATTGATTCTGATTATTGTGGAGAGATTTATATCATGGCTTGGACGCCTGTGCCTCCATGACAACACGTCACATTGATGGGTTCACAGCCTGGTTAACACAGGAGCAGATGTCTCAATCATAATGAGCTCTGAATAGCCATCTGAGTGGGACACAGTTACTCCATCATCCACTATTTTGGGTGTTGGGGAAATGCAAAGGATCAGACAAAGTGCTCAGCTGAGAACTATGGTAGGACCAGAGGGCCAAATTGCACAAATTGCCCCATTTGTAGCCCAAATTCCATGTACATTATGGAGGTGAGATGTGTTGGGACAATTTGGGACTGTTTTGCAAGTGGCCTCACTACAACAGCAACAACAGGATTTTCTTTAGGGACTACTGAATGGCCCAGAGCACACCTGCAAACTGACATGGACAACAAATGACCCTATCTGGGTCAATCAGTGGCCCCTGAAAAAGGAACAGCTTGTGGAGCTAAAGAATGTGGTACGAGAACAGTTGAATGCAGGACATACAGTCCTGACCACAAGCCCTTGGAATACACCTGTCTTTTGCATTCCAAAAAAGAGTGGCAAATGGAGATTGCTGCATAATCTGAGAGTGATTAATGCAGAAATTGAACCCAGGGTTCTCTACAACCAGGACTTCCTTCTCCTACCATGTTACCTGCCAGGTGGCTTTTCTTAGTCATGGATCTGAAAGACTGCTTTTTCAGCATCTTTTTGCACCCTGAGGATGCCCCAAGGTTTGCCTTTTCTGTACCATCACTGAATTGTGGCGAACCGATGCAGAGATGTTGCTGGATTGTGTTGCCACAAGGAATGAAAAACAGTCCTACAGTGTGCCAAACTGTGGTGGCGAAAGCCTTGCAGCCTGTTCAGCAGCAGCATCCTTCTGCAATCATATATCACCCCATGGATGACATTCTTGTAGCACCATCTCAGGAGCAGAACTTGTATGCCCTGAGGATGGACTTAACTATTACCGTCCAGAAGGCAGGTTTTCAGATTTCACAGGAGAAGATTCAGCGAACCTCACCCTGGAATTATCTGGGATGGTGGATTGCATAGCACAGGATTAGACCACAGCCTCTGAAGCTTAAAGTTCCAGAGAGACTGACACTGAATGACCTGCAACAAATGCTGGCTCAGACCTATTTTGGGGATTACCACAGAGGAGTTACACCCACTGTTTGAACTCCTTAAAGATCATCCTACCCTGACATCTGTTAGGGTTCTGACAAAGAATGCTAGTAATGCCTTGCAAAAATGCTCAAAAGCTATTCAGCAAAGGCAGGGTTGACAACGACATCCAGAGTTACCTATACAGCTAGCTATAGTGGCTAACAAATTTCAGTCTTTTACAGTTCTATTTCAATGGGATACATCTCTGACTGACCATTTGCAAGTGTTGGAATGGTTGTTTTTGTCACGTTTTCCTCCAAAGACTGTGTGGACATTTAATGAGATGTATTCCAAACTGATAATGAAAGGAAGAGAGAGGCTTCAAGCCATGAATGGCTGTGATCCTCAGCTTATTTACCTACCAGCCTCCATAGACAATATAAATTGGTTGATGGCTGCAGATGTTGTCTTCCAGACAGCTCATGCCAGATTTACTGGACAGATTTCTATTCATTACCCAAGGCATCGTCTCTGGCCAGAGATTGGCAAATTGCCCCTGACTGCTACGAGTCACCACTAGATGCAACCTGTTGAGGGTATAACAGCTTTTACAGATGCATCTGGCTGCTCTTGAAAGGCACCAGTAGCATGGCAAGACCCAGAGATGAAACAGTGGAAGCAAGAGGTTAAATGTGTAGAAAAAGCTTCTGTACAAGTACCGGAGCTCTTAGCAGTCTGTTTAGCTTTTGAAATGTTTTCCAACCAGCCTGTAAATATTGTAACAGATCCTAGTTATCCAATAGGTATAGTTTCTCATTTAGAAGCTTCTTTTCTTGAAGAGGTATCTAACCCTCTTATGTTTGCTGAACTCCAGAGGTTGTGGTTTCTTTTAAGCCACAGAAAAACTGACTATTCTATTTTACATATTCATTCTCACACAGATCTTCCAAGGCCCACAGCTGATGGATATCGTCAAGCAGATGAGACAGTGATGCCAGCTGTGGTCCCTAATATCCTTAAACAAACTCAGTTATCACATATTTTTTTTCATCAGAATACAAGAGCCTGAAATGTCAATTTCAGCTCACTATGAATCAGGCTCGAGACATAATTATGTCCTGTCCAGATTGCCAGCATTTTACATCCTTACCTTCTAAGGAAGGGGTCAGTCCTTGTGGATTAACAGCTAATGAAATCTGGCTATTTGATGTTACACACATGCCTGATTTTGGTATGTTCATGTCAACGCAGACACCCATTCTTGGTGCATTGTTGCAACAGCACATACAGGTGAAAAAGCCCAAGATGTCTGTAAGCATTGGCTTATTTGTTTTGCCATCCTGGGTGTCCCTCAAAATGTTAAAACAGATAATGGTCCAACTTACTGTTCTAGGAGGGTGCAAGCCTTCTTCCGTGACTGGAGGGTGAAACATACAACAAGCATACCAAATTCTCCCACTGGGCAAGCTATTGTTGAAAGAGCCCACTGTAGCCTGAAAGAGATGCTTAAAAAAAACAAAAAAGGGAGGAGTCTTCCCCTAGTCCTCAAGAGAGGCTTTGGAAAGCAATCTATGTTTTGAACTTCTTGAACTGTGATGAGACAAGGCAAAGTGGGTCTGAAAGGCAGCATATGCCCAGAGTATTGGGGTCTCAGAGACCTCCAGTATTGGTGAAAGACCTACCCTCAGGATGCTGGCTGGGACCAATGGACCTTATAACATGGGGAAGAGGATATGCTTACGTCTCAACAGGTTCAGGCATGTGATGGGTACCGTCTTGGCTTGTGCAACATTATGCTGTCTCCTCTGTGCAAGCAGAGAGTTCATCGAGCAAAGAGGAAGAAGACTGAGACAGGAAAATGTGTGGATCACTCTTGCAAATGTGACATGTGTAGACACATTTTGTCTATCTCTAGCAACACCTTCAGATCCATTCTGCACTGTGTCATCGCAGTTCCACTTAACAGAACACGTCTGGGAACTTTGTATAATGATGCTGTTCAAGGTCCTTGTTTCAAACCAGTGGTGTAAAAACACTCAGTGGTTAACCACAGGTCAGGGTGCCACTTAGTACATGACCAGTTCCAGAATCAATGATTTCCCTGCTCTACTTGTGGAACCACAGGAACTTGACATTATGGGAACTTTACAAGCAGCAACTTGCTTTACCTTCAGTTCTACAACGGGAGTTAATAAAGGAGCCAGTGCGGTGGATATATCCCCTACATGGATCTATTGTAGTAGCTCCCTATGGTGTAATCAAACGATCGAGACTCAGTTCCCAGTGGGTAAGAGGCCAGTAGGATTACCTGCTGGTCTCTTCTTGCTCTGTGGACAACGGCTATGGCAAGAAGTTCCAGGTGGAGCAGTGGGAGGCCCATGTACGTTCGGACAATTAACTTTATATCAACTAGAATTTTAGATAATAGCATTGTAGTCCATAGACATAAGAGGTCAGTATCTGCTTTTAAGGTTAATTGTAACTCTGAGATTATCTTTTGGAATCATCCACAAAGATTCTTCTCATGCATCATCCCATCTATAGCAGTGGGCCATGCTTTAGCATCACTGGATAGACTGGTGTCCTAGTTTGGATGCCAGGGGCCACAACAACTATGAGAGACTTAATAGGGAAACAACAGCTAACAGTTTATCTAGGGGGCTCTATAAACACTGGAACCCCGCTAAGGCACAACACAATTATAAACAACAACAACCTGACAATTTGATGCAATAAAGAAAAAAAAACAACAAACTGCTCCTCCAAGCTGGCTGGTGAACTGTGGAGCAGGGGAAGGAGGGAAGAAGGTCTGGCTTGAAGATGGCAACTGGTCCCAGTCCAGGAGCCTCTGAAAAAGAAGGGACAGTGAAAAGGACCTCCCAGGGAAACCCAAGATATCACACTTGTGTTGCTGCCAGGTGTGGTCTCCTGCTACCACTGTCCGAGCTCTGGTGATGCAGTGGGCTCTGAGAACTGGGAGAGACCAGGAGGAGCAGCAGCTGATCCTCTCTTGATGATGATGACAAGCCGGGAAAAGGGACTGAGGTTCCGTGATTTCAGCTTTTATGGGCTCTCCGATCTCTTGTTATCTCAGGGTAACATTCTCAGGCCGCCTTCCCATTGGACAGCAGTACAGGGGCACCACCACTCAGTGAGTTTTCAGCACAAGGCACGTGGTGTTCCCGTCAAAAATGCTGCATGCGTTGGGCCCCCAGGGCCCGGGGGCACCAACGGCTCCACCTGTGGGGCACTTGCCGCCCACAGGGACCTTCTGGAGGGGCCGTGGGTTGGCGGCGCCACTTGTAGGGCCAGCTGGAGCAGCCGCCTGGGGCACCGCCTGCCCCAGCTGCCACAGGAGGAGCTGCTGTCACCATGTACCTGCTGCCAGCATGGGGGTGCCTGCCACTGCTGCAGGGACCCCAGGGTGGCCAGGAGCCAGTGGCGCTGCCACATCACCGCTCCACCCTGCTCGTGCCACTGCTCCCATGCTGCAGCAGCAAGAGAAATGGTGGAAGCCCTGGTGCCCACAGCAGTGGGTGGTGAGAGAAGACACCTCGGGCTGCGCCACGCCTGCCAGGAGTGGGAGCCTGGCTCCTGCACCACACCTCGCCTGTAATCCGAACCACAATGCAGTGGCATTGCAGAGCGAGGGGGCTTCATGGGTGCTAGTGTGGGAAATGGCTCCGCAAAGCGCCGAGATGTGCCAGGCAGCACGATTCCACCAGCCGACTGCACTCCTGGTCCTGCCACGACGGTAGCGTGGGGGCTCCATGCCATCCCACCGCATCTCCTGGTCCCCACATGGCTGAAGAGAACGGACGGGAGAGGCTCCGTTGCTCCGCAGATGCTGAGACAGGAGTCCAGCCACTCTTGCTGTGCCTCCATGCTCCCAGAAACTGGGGAAAGAAAAAAAAAATAGTTTTAACATTCCCTCCACCCCCTCCCCCTCTTTCCCCAAATAATGGAACACCCTATGCTTAAATGCATAACAACAGGGTTGTTGGCTTGTGAAGGAAGTGAATACTACTAGCTTGATTATTATTGTCTTGCTAGCTGACTTAGAGGCAGTTAGACATGCTACTTTGCAAAAGCTGCAATAGATTTTCTGATTTTGGCACAGGGTCATAGTTGCCAAGAATTTGAAAGGATATGGTGTATGAATTTGAGTGATCACTCTGAATCTGTTCATGCAAGTATCCAAAAGCTTAAGGCATTGACTCAGAAGATAAAAAAGAACGATGAAAGTGATTTTTTGGGGATGTTTTCTTGGTTGAATGGATTGGGTATTGGCTCTTGGTTGAAAAGGTTGCGAATGACAGGTATATTCGTATTTTCTGCTGATCTTATTCTGTGTACCGTGTATATTAGCTTGTGTGAAATGTATGGTTGAGAAGAGTATTAGTCATGTCATGGCACTGCTAGTGAACATGGCTATAGCTCTCGATTAATAAAGAAGGGGGAGATGTGGCGTTATATGAAAGGGTCCATTAACAGTTTGGTTAGGTTTTTGGAGAACCATGCATGACATATGGAAGACTGGATCAGGAAGAACCAAAAGGACAGAGCTACACCAAAGACAGAGAGCCTAGAAGCACTGCAGAGACTCTTTGTACAATGCATTGCTTCAGAACAGGCTAAAGAGAAAGCTGATAGAGAGATCTCTGATCAGTGGAAGGAGCCCTTTGAACTGCCCTATGACTTTTAGAGACTTTTGACTTGCCCTATGATAGAAGTCTTAGTTATCCATAAGCAGTTAGAAAATATAAACTATATTGTAGAGTATAAAAGAGTGTAAAAGAAGATTGTAATAAACAATAAACTAATTCTCCTTGTGCATGACACATCTTGTGGGTTTTCATACTGTCGACCACAAACTGCCACTAATATCATGCAGTAGTGTGACACAGAGCTCAAAAGCATTAGGATAAGATTCATTTACACTTCTATAGGATCGATGTCTTAATCTCTGATAGTCACCTTAGGCTGTCCTTACAGTTAGTGGAGACCAGCTGGCACGTTTAACCATGATTGAAGTAACCTGATTTAGATGTCTATTTTGAGATGGAATGAATCATGGACTAAGAGTGCCTTTCTCTCTTTTCTGCTTAGTTAGGATGGTTGGCTGAGATGAAGAGTGTAATAGTGGAATTTTATGCATGACTTCTGAAGACTGGCTCTACTTAAGAAAGGAAATTTAATGAGGCAAAGCTGGAGTATGTGTTCACCGATATTGATGGGGCCAGTCACTGTGGGTATCAGGCTGCCAGCCAGCAGATGCCCATTGTCAGGGAGTGGAGGGAGCTCATGTTGCCCTTCACCTAGGTGGTATTTGGAGGTCATGAGAAGAAAATGACTGTACAGCTGAGGCGAGGAAAAAGTTATAAAGAGCTTTAGGGTCACGAGAGGTTCTTGTGTTGGGCAGGTAAGAAAATAAGATACTAGTTAAAATAAAAAAGGCTTCACTGGGTTTACTGCTCACAGAATTAAATGCTTATTCCCAGGAACTCACTACAACTCTGCATGTTGTGACTGCTCAGATAAAAAAACCCTTCCAAAATAACCCTTTCAATATGTAGAGATTAAGCCTAACCTCTGATCAGTTTGTGATGCAATTTAGTAATTTTCCATTTCCAACCCGAAACTCGCACTTTTGGTGTTTTTTTTTCTTTTTCCAGAAGCACTCTTTCTTCTCTGAAAAATAATTATAAACACCTCAAAGTCCCCTAATATTTTCTCTGAAGTCCTCAGGCCATCTAAAGTCTTGACGATGGTTGAGTGGTTGCTATACTGAAACTGATGACTAGGATCAATTGTTTCTGTTTCTTGTTACTTTCTACCTCATAGCTCCCAGTCCAGAGCAATTCTTTGTTGTGTGCAATAAAAGTCTTGGTCAACTCACCTCAGTCTGTAAAATTCAGGGTAATGCAAGTTAAAAATTAAGGATACATTACTGTAGTGGTTCTGTCCTGAACGTGTGAGTGGTGTTCCTTCTAAACTGAAGGGTTTGGGTGTTAGGACAATGTCTCTAAAATACACTCACCACTTAGAAATTGCCTGGTTAAGCTAAGCCACTCAGTTGTGTGTGGAAGGACACTAAGAAGCAGGATCGAGCCATCCGTGCTTCAGGGGCAGCCACAGACATCAACAAAAGGAGGAAACAAAACCCCAGAAGGGGCCACGTCTTCTGCTGATCCCTGTGATACCATTGAATGAAAAGTGTCACCATCACCTTAATAACTGTGATAACAATTTGTGCTTTGTCACAGTGACTCAGTGTTTCATAAGGCAGGGCATTACTCAAGACTGGCCTTAGTGAAAATGCAGTTGCTTCCACAAACACATTCTCATTTTAGGCTCACTTGTTAATGCATATTTATTTAGTAAATTACTTTCTGGAAACAATTCCATTCACGTTCATTTTTTCATTATCAATAAAGCATAACTCATTACCCTGTTTTTCAGAAAGCAATAACTAAGATAGCAAGTGAGCTTGTTGCTTGCTTAAAGCCATGGAGTGGGTTAGTGAGTCATCAGCAGAGCAGTTCGAATGGCAGGCAGGTTTTGTTTGTGTTTAATCCCGGTAAAACAAAATAAGAATGCAGGCTGTGAGAAAGACTTCAAAACAAATGTACTAGAACAATCATTCCCACGCTGATGTTGTCCAAATTACAGTTCAGAGTCTTACACTGAATGACAGACAGTGAATGCCAGATCCTAATTTCATCCTCAAAAGCTTAATTTGCCATAAATCTCCAACAAGGTTACTGTCTGTTGTCCATGATACCTCTTTTCAGATATCTTCACCTTCTTTGTGGAACAACAGAAGGAAGCATGGCATATGTGAAATCCTTATTGCCAGCCTCTTGTTGAGGGAGCTTGCTGAGGCTTTCTGGTCATGATGTAAATGAACAACTCATTCCTCAGCATTTTCCAGTCTGACTGCATCCGTCCACATCCTTTGTTACCAATACTGGCCATTCCTTTATCCTCACTTTACTGCTTTTTCTGATGCTGTCACATACCTTAATTCCTATGTCACCTGTTACTACCCATAACTACAATATTTTGTTCCTCTACTCTGAAGGAGGGCCATAGGGCTGCCTTCCGGGTACTTCCTTGCAAAACACAAGTAATCCAGAGTTAGGAAGGTTCAAATGCCATCTCTAAATGCTGAGCTACCTGCATGCACATGTATTTATACCAACCTGTTAAGGCTTAAGAATGTGAACTGTTGATGGACAATATTTCAAACAAAGTGAAACAAAGTGAGAGCTTCTAAAATGAAAAGACATGACAGCCCCAAAATGAAACTTCAAGCCAACAAAATTTTAAAGTGCAGAGAAAGACAGGTGATACCTAGAGAGGAATTCAGTTCGAGGTGGAGGCTCTTAAATTAATGTGCTTACATGTAGATATGGATAAAAATATGCTTACTGTCCTTTTTTGACTATGGAGATCAATGGATCAGTGGAGACTAGTGGCTTGATTCAGTTGCCTAAATGTTGGTGCCTTTAGAAGTATTTCAGCAACATGTGTCTGACACTTACAACTCAAGGGAAATCCATGTCCTTTTTGGATGGCTGGATGCCAGATGGGACACTCTCCCAGCACTGAAGCAGTGCTGGATATTTATGTGTGAATCTTGTCTCTAGCCAATACAGTCAGTAAAGCCTAAGGAGCAGCTCAGGTCATCCTAATCAGGAGTTGTGAGTGACTGAATAAATCACTTTATATGCCTGTATTGTACTTTTGGCTATAACTGAGGTTCAACATCTGGTGTATATATAGATGCCTAAATTTATGCTTCCTGACCTTAGGTTGCCCTTGGTGTTTCAAAGGAGCAGTGGCATGATATGAAAGCATTTGAGTTACACAGCAGCTAATGCCTGCAACTCCTCAGTTTCATGACCTGCATGACTGATCTGGCCTTTTTTAAGTGGTCTGCCCTTCCAAAGACATATGATCATATGGGAATTCTTTGAACACTTACTTCTCATATGAAGAGATCCTGCTTCTGGTAGTGTGACTCAAACTGTCATATCCTCCTGCTCTGCTTCTGCTGGGTGAACCAGTCTCTTTTTTGTGACTCCCTGCAACAATTTCAGTCCAGGAGATAGGTGTATCTTTTGTTTCAAAGGGAGGTTTGATAGTGAAGAACTCGAGCTGCTGCTAACAGCTTAGGATGTTATTTCTCACATAACACCACAAGAGAGCTCTTCATTGAGTTTTAATACATTTATTATCTTCACTTTCATTTTTTTCAGCTCTGTTAAGATTCCTTTGGAGTCTTAAGTGCTTTGCAGTTCACCTGGCCTCCCATATCTGTTTCTCCTTCAGAAGAGATGATCTATTACTTCTGGCAGCATGGCCAAGGTATCCTTTTGCCAGAACTTGTCTGACATCAGCAACAAAGCAAAAAGACCCTGAAATGCCACTGACAGCTGCTTTGGCTGCTTTGGTGCATTTGCTATTGTTCCTCTGAGCATGATCTGATGGAAAACAAAATATTCTTATTATAGCAAATCATAATTCACCGGCTGAACTCTTAAGTATATGCAGTGACCAGCATAACAGCTTCATAGCAGCAGCTGGGCCAGAAATCTTTTGGCTGCATCATTCTCCCAGCAACATAGGAAATAACTGTTCTTCCCATCTGCTAAATGTCAGTAATTTAAAAAATGTGTTCATACTGCACTGGGATGAAAGCAAAATATGTTCTTGCAAGAACTAGTCCTGAGCTGAGATATCAGCATTTAGCGCATTGATTTGGGAAGCTGAAAAGAAATGTATTCACACACACCCCCCTGCAAGGGTGGTAAATATTAAATTATGTATTCAAACTGGAACAGCCTGACAGAGGAGACTGAAAAACTTTCAGCTCCTGGTGTGAGCTGAAAAGATGAAAGACATATATCCTTCCCAGTCAAGGTATGTCCTTTTCTTTTTGAAAGAGGGATGGTACTCTCTTGCGGTAACCTGAAATTCATTCTGAAGCCGAGAAACCTTTTCCTGATGCTGATGCTGTCAAACCTCATGCACCGTTGTGCACTTTGATTTTAGCATATGGGGATTTTTCAGCTCATCCTCTTTGAATTACACTGCATTTTTCGAATCCTGGCACTAGGCTGTGTGGATCCTCCAGATGTACGAGAATGTTTGCGGGCAACAACAGATGGATATGCTGCAGCACGGCATTATGTCCACGCCGGCAGGGACGCTTCAGCTCCAGCTGCTGCCACAAAGGACCGTCTCCGGCTGCCTCAGCTTGTCTATCCCCTTCCCATCGCCAGCTCCGTCCCTCTGGTGCCCTCCAGTGTCTCCTTCCCGAAACAACTTAGGAGAGGAAAACCCTTAAGAGAAGATCCCTCATAGAGTGATGCTCCGTCAAGATGCTTGAGGATCTGGCGCCGAATTGAAGACTGAATTCAAATTACTGGGCAAGCCGTGTGTCTTTGACTAAAGGCAAGAAATTGATGCGCCCAGCTGACATTAAGGTCGGCCGAGGAAGGCAAGCTTTGCTATGTTCAGGAAAGCAACACAGCATTCCTGGTTATCTGAGTAGCTCTTCAGAGTGCTGTGTAATCAGACATTCCTTGCATAACCATTTGCACTGTGGTTTTACTAAAAATAGAATGAGAAGTTGTGATTTGTTCTGTGGCTACTTTCAGTGAAAAAAACACAAGTTGCAGACTGCAAGACCTTTAATCTGAATTTATTGTCTTCTTTTAGATAAGTAACTTCAACAAATTTGGCTCAGAATAATTCCATACATAAATAACACAAAACAAAAGCAGTCTGTTCGATTTGGCTGTTTCTAATTAAATTCAGCAGAATTCTGACTCTGCTCATCTTTGCTATTCTCACATGACTGCAGAATCACAGAGTCACAGAATGGGTCAAGTTGGAAGGGACTGCAGAGGGTTATCTGGTCCAACCTCCCTGCTCAACCAGGGGCATCCTGGATCACATTGCATAGGATTGCATCCAGATGATGCTTGAATATCTCCAGTGTGGAAGACTCCACAACCTCTCTGGGCAACCACTGCGTGGTCACCCACAGAAGTAAAGTTCTTCCTTATATTAACGTGGAACTTCCTGTGCTACATAGGAACTCTACTTAAGGAATACATAGTGCCATTCAAATGAAAAAAAAAAACCCACATTGCCATCGGCTTGGGTAACATTCATCTTAAAAACATTTCACAGAAAGAAGCAGCATACCATTTTATAGGCCTCTACATACTGTAGTTAATTTGCTACAATGGACACCATATGCAAGACCTACAGCTAAATTATGGATAACTTACAGAAAACCAGCTTTCACTAAGTAAATATTTCAGTCATGTTATTTAACTGTTTTTGAAGGAAAATGATGACATAATAAGTTCTGAAATATATCTGCAATACAGTTTTCTCAGACCCTGAAAAAACAAGGTAAATATTATGAGAAATAAAGGGTGCAGATAGTCTCTTCTTTAATCCATGTTTACTTTAGCGGTGGCAAATAATGCATTTGTCAAGACTTGATTAAAATATTTTTGCTTTTATATCATTGTCTAGTTGTAAGTTCTGTCTTTCTAGCAGTTTTGACAATACAGACTCATGGCCTGACTCCTCAAAATCATCCCTGACTTTTGAAGCAAAATCATCCCTTTTGTTTCCTCAAATTCATCATCATTGTAGATACCCAAGGCAGCAGGACTAGTGGACATATCAGCATACACAGGACTGCCATGTACTTCTGTACAGAGACTAGAAGGGCAAATAAATTTCCTTCTCCAGGCTTGATTTAGTAGCCCACAAATTGACACCTAGAGCCATTTGAGATACTCTGCAGCACCTGGGACATCTGCACAAGGTACATTCAGACAACTGAGTCCTGATCACCTGTCTTGATGCATAGACATGCAGCAGCTTTTCAGGTGCCCTAGGGAGCCCAGCAGCTGCCCCAGGTATGCGTGGGTCCTGGTTCATAGCCAGCAGGATCACCTGGCTGCCTTGGCCCACCTGCTGTGAGCAGCCTGGTTAGAAGAGAAAAATTGCTGAACAGAAGAAATTGTTGAAAATCATGACAGAGAAAGGTCTGCCAGCCTGAGACTGTGAGGATGAAGACTAGGCCTGGGAACCACAAGCATCCTTGAAAAATGCAGCTGAGGACCTAGAAACCAGAGACATCCCAAGGTAGCATCAATAACCACAAGACCAAGAGACTGTAATGACAACTTAATATCTGTGAAAATGGAAAACAACATAGAAATATAAAATTGCTCTGAAAAAGCAAAACCCAGAATCATCTATTAGCTGTTAGAGGTAAAAAATAGAAATTAACATTATCTATTAAGTGCTCAAAGTAGAATGTCCTACACATACTTATGTCCATTTGTTCTAAAAAGGACTTAAATTTTTTATCCAAAATAGAGCCTCTCTCAGAGAACTTCCCAGCTAAATCCTACATGAACTGTCCACAAGCTCTTGGACTCTCACTGGGGATGCTGGCTGACTCCAGATTCTGTGTCAGGGATCTGTTTCAAAAGGAGACTCTGTCTGTTGTCTTACTGCTTGTGTCTGTCGTCTTACTGCTTGTGTCTGTCCTCCCCTCTTTTGAGGATGGTAGCGTGTCCCCTCCAGGATCAGTTTGTTCCTCTCTTTCAGGAAAGTTTGGCTTATTCTTAAGTCTGTCTAATTTGCTTTATGTAAATATAATGTTTATTAAGTATATCTACTGTTATATTATTGTTGATAAGTTTGCTTCTCTGGTGATAAGTTACAGTAATTGCAATAGTATATACCTACTTGGTTGTCACTGTCATGGGCTGCACTACCACACTGCTTTATGCTATTACTGATTGACACCATAGTATCGATTGGTACTGTATTATTGATTTTATAATAATTTGTAGTAGCTTGACATATTCATTCATATTGACTTTATTAATCATCATGTTAGCTTTATTAACTACCAGTATACTTGCTAGCAGCAATTTTTGTGGTAATTTGTAATGAAGTAGAAAATTTTAGAGGACAAAGCCTCTGTATCCTTGTGTATTACAGAGTCCTAGGAACCCACAATCACAATCTCTGCACAGCTGCAGGCCGGGTAACCCTTCAGGCTGTGACATCTGCCAAATCTATAGAATCACACTTTGAACCAAGCCCTTGGCGTCAAAACACAGAAAATGATTTTTGGCATCTCAAATCCTCTCATCTATGTATGGCACAACTTGGTTGCTCTTTGGAATTTGTACTGATTTTTTCCCTTGAAATTTTAATGTTTTTATTTTTGGTACTGTTACTCATACAATCCAAATGGAAAGAGGTTCAGTTGCTCATTGAACATCCGATTTATCGTTACTTTTTGTTAGGCATTTTGATTACAACAAAAGTTGTAAATTCATTGTTACAAACCAAGTTGTTTTCCTTGTAATAAAATGAAAAGGATAAAAATGGCTCCAGTGTCACACCGTGGAGCTTATTGTGAAAATGATTTGACAGCCTGGGTATAACAAACATTCCAGTTGGCTGATATGAAAGCAAGGATCAGCTCGGGGCTCAGAAAACAAAGCGTATTTCAACTGCAACCAGGCGTTCATCAGAATGACAGTCTCGCAGTTTCCAACTGATTTTACAATAAGAATAATTTGTTTGCACCATGTGTCGACAGTTTTATTTAAAGCACACAATGAAAAATACCAACATGCTGTTTTCCTCTTAGTAACAACTGCTGCACCAAAAATCGTAATTTTTAAGTAGTAACATTCTCACATTATACTTACAGTTTTTTTTTCTCTTGAAATATGTTCCCTTGTGTTATCACAGTCCATCCTTAAAGTGTACAATTAGAAATCCCTTCTCTATAAGCAATATGTCTAACACTTATAAAACAGGAAAAGTACTTACTTTATACAAGTAAGTTATATTTTTAACTTTTCCTGTTGATCAAAAAACTGCCAAGGCTGCAACTAGTAGAAAAAAACCCCAGTGTATCTAAATGTGTGTGTTCCCATTCTAAACAACAGAAATTGACTACATATTCCTCATAAGTTTATTGATTGCCTATATTGTTATTGAACATTTTCATTGAGACAAGTATGTCTTTTGAATGCCAAAACTTACCGAGTGTTAACCCAATCTCTTACACTGGCTGTATAGGATTGCATGTATTTTCCTTTATTCTTTAGGAAATCCTGGGAACAGAGCTCTGTGCAGTGCCACACTTACAAATAAGCACCAGCATCTCATTTTTCACCTTTTTTTTTTTTTTTTTTTTTCAGCAGGCATATCAAAATGTGTCCTTTTCTTTATGGTATCCACCAGCAATGAGATTTTTAAATCAGATCCATAGATGAGCTTTTATGTGCTGTGCACATCTGTGCATCTTCATTGGTGCCCTGTTAGTCACTCAGTTATGGATAAGAAAAGAGAAACTAAAAGGGACAAGAGATCTTTCTCTCGCAAGGAGGAATCAAAGGATAAATCTGTGCATTACAACGTTTTTGAGTACTTATGAAAAGTAGGTCGTTAACAAAAAGATGAGATGTTTAATTGCAAAAAGCTCAAGAACTATAGTAGGACTATTGGCTTCAATTGCATTCTCTGAGCAAGTGAATCCAGTCTTTGGAAAAGATCTCCCAGCTTGGGTAAATGAGTTAAAATGGATTGAAAATTCAGTTCAAGAGAATTCAAATGACAGTCAATTGAAAACTGAGCCTTGCTTTTCCTCAGAAAGACTGACCTATCTCAGTTACGGAACATAAGCAAAGCTGCTTTTGGAAAGGTATGTGTTGAAATATTTCCAGCATATTTCCAGCATATTTTTCTCAAACATCTTTGAGAATTGAGAGTAAACCCTTAGTCAACTGACTGTTCTAAGTGGCTCCATCTTCCCCTTTCCGCTGACTGGAGCCTCTTGCATTTCCCATCCTGTCTGTTGCACAAAACCCCTTGGAGCACACATAGGATTTCATTGAGCAGCAATTGCCCAGGAAATTATATCCTTATGGGGTAATTGATTCTCAAAAATTGTTAGGTGCCAGCATGGTAAGTGAATACTGATGTTGAGGATCAGTCTAATACCTTCATGTTGGCTTTCATTAGACATTGATATTTGTCTGCTTATGGATTTAGTTCTTGTACTTTAATTTTCCAAATATAAATCCATCCTACTACTGGATATAGCACAAGTCCCACTGAATTCAAGAAGGTACAAGTGCTCATAAAACTATTTGTGTGACTGTTGGGTTTGCAACTAGAATTACCAAACCCACATGCTGCTAGGGAAAAACTGCCCATAAAACACAGTGTTTTTTGGGAAGAGTTACAACTCTGATATAAACTAATCTAAGTTTCATGATAATATAAAACGTGGTCTTAGTAATTTCATTCATTCCACACTTTTTCCTGCAAGAATTGCCATTTAAAAATCTCAACACAAAACACTTTTGACCACCTCATTTGGTTTGGTTGATGCTAATTTTGTCTGCTACCCTCTTTGACCAGCTAGATGTTGGCATTCAAGTTTACTGTGCTCTTGACTGATTCACAGATTATCTTGCAGGTTAACTTTAAAAAGAGATCAAATGATCATGATCTCATCTCAGTTAAGAACTAAACACATCTTCCTTTCACCACAACTTTCCAACAGTAAGTTCCTCCCTCACAACCCTGTAACACTCTCCCATGCACCTAAGCAATCATGAATAAATAAGAAAACAAACCTTAGCAAACTGCTTCACTTAGAGACTGAAGAAAACTTATTTTTTACATTTGAATTTGAAGCACAGATGTCAACTATAAAATGCATTGGCATTTTATAAGGAATTTTAGGGATAACAGCTTATATTATTTATTTTTTCCTACTACTAGTATAGCATTAAAAACGATCCCTGTAGTGTTTTAAGAGTCTGCATCTCATACAGTTGGAAGTCCTCTGCTCTCCTTAATATTACTGTATACAGTACTTCCGAAACTGTATTTTAAAACTTCTTTTTAGGATATACAATATTTCAAGTTCAACTGATATGTTGTTATTAAACACCTGGAGATTGAAAACACGGTACCGGACAATGAAAGAACACTGTCTCATAAAACACAACATACAAACCATTTTCACAGTTCTAACAAAATAAGATCATACATACAAATGTCACAAATAGCTCAGTACATGGTATGATCAACATAATATTAAGTCCAACTAATAGTGTCACATATTAAGGACCAAATTCTGGCTCAATGTGCATGTGAAACCTAAACAGAAGTTTACAGAAAATAATACAAAGCCACTCTGAAGTGTTATACTGATAACAATAACATTTGTTGTTCTACTAAGATTTTCGCCCTGAAGTACATGCCTAACTTGTGCTACAGAAGGAACATGTGGCCAGTGATATTTGGCTCTTGTCCTAGGACAAGTTTTCATGGATTTGTCGTGGCCAAGGGCAGTGAAGGCAGAGAAGCAGTCCCTCCTTCTGGATATGACAGTTTTAGCAGACAACAAGATCTACTGTTCTGCCAGAATTTGGCCAAGAGTTCAAAATCCTGTACATCTTATTCAGTAGTCCCACTGAAATCAACGGAACCTTATTCGTGAGTAAGATGAAAAGGATTTGGCCCCCAAAGTTTTAACCCTTTAAGTAGTAAGAAAGTAGTTTCATTGCACTTAGCCCATCCTTCATAAATAACTTCCTACTCAAAACCAAAATAGTTGTAAATGTACAGGACGTGTTTACTCACAAGTAGGAAAGTGTGCAGCAATGTCTGACTATTCATAGCATAGATTCCTAAAGAGAAAAAGAGACCCTTGCAAATGGCAATTTCATCTGATGTGTGTCTGAGGCCAGGATAGTTGTTTTTTCAATTCTAAATACCATTTTATGGATGCTTTAAAAAACTAAATAACTACATTATGTATACAGTTATAATCAGATATGTGTACAGATGTTTCCATTGTACTGGATAGATAAATAACTTCATCTAGTAGTGTTAGAAGTTTACGAAAAAATATATTGTAGCAAATGGTTATCTCTAAAGAAATAACGGTTATTTCCTAAATACATTCATATGGAACACATGGTCATGACTTTGGGAAAAGAGAAATTTTGCTGTCATCCAGGAGAAACTTTTGGTGACTGGAATGGGCAAAATCAGAATTTTCATGCTTAAAATAATCTTACTCTGTTACACACTGTTACTCTGTTTCATGTTTTGTTCTGTGACTGTTGATTAAATTGTTATTAATTTGAATTAAGTGGGATAAAGGACAACTGTATGCTAATTAAATTAATCAAACTACATGCAAGTGCTACTCTGACCACAAGCCATTTCAATGCCATATATTCTAATAACATGCAGCACTCAAAAATACAATTTGAAATAAAAATTGTGTAGTCAGGATGCAAACATGAACTCCAACTTAGAACTGGAAAACAGGACTGAGTACCATGGAGTATAATCCCAACTGACAGAGTGAATTACTTCATCTCTAATACCATGTCATGCTCATGCTGATGCTCAGTTTATAGCTTTAATAAAGGTACAAACTGTAGAGCATGGGTCCTGAAAATGCTTGCCTGCACTTACAATTTTATAGTGTTCCTCTTTTGCAAATGAAATAAAAATGTGTCTGCCTCATAAACATTGCCAAGAGCATGGCTTCTCATTGGCACTGGAGCCTGGAAGTGTCAGTGATAATCTAAGGAAATTGCACGTGAAGCCTCTATGAATTGGTTGAGTGAACTAATGCCCTTTTGGTTACATTAAATCATTTTAATTACTTGTATTCCCCATTTCTTCCCCAAACAGAAGAATGTAGGGGATATGATAGGCTGCATATCCATTTGGCTGTGAGATTAGTATTAGGTTTCATGCTTAATTGCCCTGCTTCATGCTGAAATCAGGAAGAAAAGTCCTTGGAAGGTAATCTAACTTAAGTAAGGACTTTACTCACTGGGAAAAATTCACAGACTTCAACATGCAGAGCCATTAGTTTAGCCTTTGGAATAATGTGAATAAAATCTCCATAGAAAGGGCTGTAATGAAGGCTTTAGAAAGAGATACATAATGGTATGCCCACTAGGAGGTTACTTTGGGTGTTCTGTCTACCCCTGGTGAGAAAGGTGTTAAGGTATCTCTTTGTTCCTACTATGGAAAGTTTTCTCATGATTCACTGTTTTCCACTCACATGTCCTACTCTTAAAGGCAGATCCTCAAGTCCTTATTCCACTTTGTTCCTTGCTCCACTGGTTATTTGCCAGAATAATACTAAGAGAGTTTTCTTTGTGCATCTTCTCTGTATTCAGATGCCATTAGCCCTTGTTGCCTCCTGGTATGAACTCAACTTCCAGGTTTTGCCCCTGCAGCAGCTCCTAGCTGCTTGCATTGGTGAGGACCTCCTCTGATGAGAAGATAACCTAAATATACATTCCTACACAGATGGGAAGAATAGGAACAGGAGAAGACATACTGACATCGTAAGTCAATGGTAAAGTCAGGAAGAGAATGAAATTCTGTGGTTACGGGTTAACTCTCTCTTCATGCTAAGAAAATTTTTCTTATCCCTAATGTGCTGTTTCATGCCACCTGTACTATAGTTCATGAAAACTGGTCAGTTTGCACTGTTAAAACATTTGCAAAGCCAATGATTTTTTTTTTTTTTTTCAGATAAGCATGGAAATTCTACTTAAAGGGTTAATTATATTGCTGTGCTGGTAAACATTTAAACTTATTCGTGGATAGACCTGTCTTTAAATACTAACTGGGACAGAAGAAACTGAACTTGCCCTAGACTCCCTCGTCTTGGTGTTAGGCATAGATATTGTACAACAGGATACACCCACAGTGGCCTCAGGCAGCTCATCTTCCTCTGTCCATTCATTGAGATCTGGGTTATAACACTGAATGCATTTCTTGTACTTTTTCTCTATTTCATTCCAGCCACCCACTAAGTAAATTTTCCCATTAAGGGTGGAGGCACCAGCTGTACTAACTCCAGTTTGAAGTGGCGCCACATAATTCCACTGCCCCGTGTAAGGACTGTAACACTCCACAGGGAGAACATCAACTCTTTCAGCTCGCCCTCCCAGCTGAGACCCACCCATGACATAGACCCTCTCCAGAAGGGACACGGCGCAGTGCCAGCCCCTTGGGGTGCTGAGGCTGGCCTTATCCTGCCAGCTGTCTTTGCTGGGGTCATACATACACACTGAGCGAGAGTAAGCATTATTGATGTAACCGCCTGTGACCAGGATCTGACCATCCACCACTGCACTGGCATGGCAGCACCTGGGCACTTCCAGTGGTGCCTTCATCTGCCACTGATTAGTTGCAGGCACATAGCATTCGACCGAGGAGAGGCACCCCTCAGAGTTGCGGCCACCCACGGCAAAAAGGAGGCCACTGAACACATTCAAGCTAAAATGGGTGCGCCGCTGATTCATGCTTGCCAGGTGAATCCAGCTGTTGAAACGAGGATCATATCTGAAAGCATCAAAAAGAGGGTAACAGTCTCACATACTGCTCTGCTAAACTATACAGAATTTCTATGTCACTGCTGCAAGAGCAAAGTTGCTAAAATTTTAGTTATTTAGCCTATGAAAAGTCAGTGTAATGAAACTGATATTCCTGGTTAAATTTCCAAATAAAGTTACGTTTTGATTGGAAAAAACTTGTTTGCAACATTCATACCTGGTATTATTTTAATGAAGCAAATATGATTCTTCTTTGATTTTGTACAATAATCTCATTAGAATACTGGGAAGAGATACTTTTAAGATACAACAAAAACTGCAGAAATTTTTTTGCAATTTATGCCTACAACAAAATTGTTTAAATTTACTCAAAATATTTAAAAAAATGTTAAGTGGTGATTTATATTTGCATATTTTTACTACTTTCTAAATAATGAGTATGCTTTCCCTGACACTCATACGGAGTAAGGTTTATGTGGAAAAATCGTCTGTGCTCTCTGACACTATTCCTGATATTTAAATGAGCAATTTAAATAGCAATTTATGATTTCTCAAGATATTGAGTGAGGTACGTTAGTAAACCCACACTCTTCTCCTGTTGCATGCTAAGGAGATCAGAGAATCACGTGAGAAAAAGACTACAGGAAAGTAAATACTAGTTATAAGCTGTCATTCAGCATTATCATCTTCAAGTCCACAGACATATTGATGTGACTTGACATGCTCGAGGCTAATGGCACAATAGGGAGCAGAATCCATTCAGCCATGGACAACGAGGATTCCCCTACCTCCTCCCCACAATCAAAGTGTGCGCTGAGCACACAGCTCCTTGTGAGAATATGAGGTATAGCTTAAAGGCAGAAGGTAAGGAGAGCAACAGCATGATCTCTTTTATGTGATATATTTTTCTGATTAAGCAGATTACATAATAAAATTGATCTAGAGATGGTTCCTCATTCACTAACTTTGTATGTCAGTTGAGGTCCTCAGGAGAAGCTGACTGCTCCTTCTGGGAACAGATAAGCAACCACTGGTAGGACTGTGGCTGCGTATTGCCATTGGATGTCCATAGTCTGTTAGTAGAAAAAAAGCTGCGTTTTCTCACCTCCAGCCTTTGCTTCAAGTTATTGTGTGCCATCAGCTTTCAGGCTGAACTATTTAAAAACTAGTATCACACATATGACTATGGCATGTTAGCCAATGCACTCTTCTGACCTTGCTACCATTGGTGAAGTCCTCCAATGGCTATAGATAGGAACTGCAATATTTCAGAAGTCAGATATTATCTGGGGTACACTGTAGAAGAGAAGTACAACCATCAAGCAGTGGTGTAGTTTCTAAACTCTTGATAATGAAAAAAGCCAAAGGATATGAAATGCAGTATAAAAGCTCTTGAAAATAGGGTGGATGGTGCATAGCAAGTGGAGACTATAATATCTAAAAGGTGTTTTTCAAAACTTTCTGTGAGGCATCTAAAATCTCCCAGAATTTAAAAAAATCTCACTTTGTCTTATTTGATGCATTTTAATGGTACCTTAGAACATCCCATTTGTGTTCCTATTTATTTCCTCTACCTGTTTTCTCAGTTTTTCCTCAATTCTGAATGTGCATGGGCAAGTTTTTTACATAACTCTAGCTGCAGATTTCTGCTCATTCAAACTTTAGAATAGCATTTATACCTCCCCCACAGTGTCCCCTGTCTCTTTATCTGAGTACTTCATATTGCATGACACAAACCAGCTTAGTCTATCTACCTGCCTTGTGTGGAATAGATACCTCCACCTCTTTTAAATAAATAACCAGTTACCTGCAGAAATTGCTGACTGCATGCTTGGCTTGGTTCCTGGCATCATTCTGGTCTTCCCCACCAGCCACGTAGAGAAATCCATCCATCACTGTGACACACTGATTAAAACTTTTAGCAGGCATTTCACTTAGCTTCTTCCATCCGTTTTCAGGATCTCTGTATAAGATGTCTCTGCTAAGAGATTTTTCTGTTAGAGCAGGGCGTCCCCCAACAGTAACTAAGACTCTGAAACCTCCACGGATCCTTGTTCTTCTGGACTGAAGTGTATTCTGGTGATAGGGAAGCAAGTGATAGTTCATGGCATCCACTAGGAGCTTATGGCAGTCTGCATCTTGCATCATTCTTGGCACAGTTTGAACATAATTGACAAGGTCTTGGGCTGAGATGGTACCAAAACGGATGTTACTCAAGAGATTGGCAGCAAACTTTACTCTTTTTTGGTCAAATTCCAGCCATTTTATTGCAATCTGGAATGCAACAATTTCAGAAGGCAACTGCAAGTCATCATCTGCAAGAAGTTCATTAATCTGATCAAAAGTAAGTTTTAGGAACTGATCAGTTTCTGAAAATTCAATGAAGTTGTCTCTGATAAATTTGTGTGCTGCTTCCTTGGTTGTTTTCAGTCCATATGTTTCTGCAATATTAGCAATGTACATACAGTTCTCAACACTGATTTCTTGGACTAGAAAATCACAGCACATCTTTACAAGGGTGTGAATCTGTAGATAAATTGCTGTAGAAATAATACTACCTATTGTATAAAGCGAGAGAGTAAGTTTTCCGGTGTAAGCATAGGTGATAACAGTAGCTAGACCCAATGGGGACACATCATTGAGGTCCACTCTTTGAGTGGATGGATCTTTCTTTAAGATGTTGTGAAAGTATTCACTGCTTGAAGCCATCACCACCTTATGAACACTGAAGGATTTGGTTTTCGTACTGATAGTCAAATCACAAAGAAAATTTTCTTGTCTCATTCTGCTTAGACCTTCCAAGAGATTTGGGCAATATGATGGGTCTGAGACTTCAGATGAGATGCAGCTGAAGCCATTTCCTCCTTCCAAGAGTCCATTCAACCCATTTAGTTTACTGAGAGGGCCATCTTCCACAATGATAGTCGTTTCATTGATGTCTGCTTTGTTCTTTTTCACATTCTTCTTCTTAGGGGCCATGACTGCAATGAAATATTACAGCCAAGAGCTTGCTAAAAATAAAATTAAAATGTTTAGAGCTGCATCACAGTTGTGAAATTTAATAGTTATGTGATTATGCAACAAATCTAATCTTTGTCGATACATACTACTGCCACAAAACCAAACACACGAAACAGTCAATTGTCCTAACTACTATTCTGTTCTAGACTGTAGTGTGGCTGCTTATTAATAGCATTCAATTCTCAAATTGTGAAGAATGCACTTACCAGTACTTCACTAATTTCTTTTGTTGTTTTTTAAATAACAGGGTCATAAATTAACATTCACCTACTATCACCACATTCAAAGAGTTAAATTCTCTAAACGAGTTTGTCAGTATGTAAACTTCTGTAAATATGTATTTAAATCAGGTTCTAGACCTGAGTTCATTAGCCTGAAGCACATGAAAAACATGTGCCCCTGACTTTGTTCATCCCTACTACAAGGCTCTTCCAGACTTATAGGGGGGTTGAGAACTTGGCTGGAAAATATCGAGACTGAGAGAAATTCTTAAAGACAAAAAATACAAGATGGGATGTAAAGAGAAAGTGGATTTTAGTATGATGACATGTTCATTTTAGATTTAGGATCTGCTCCTAGGTTTTTGTAACTTTTGATTTCATAGACTGATGATATTCTATTTCCCATGTCAGATGTGCAAATACTTTTTACTCATAGCACACTTTGCTTGCTTTTCAGTATAATTCAAAATTTTGTGGAGATTTAGAGAGAAGATGTCTAACTTCTATTTGAAAAAAAAAAAAGTCACACGAACTCAATTAGTATGTCTATTTTAAACAAGCTCTTTATGTGCCATGGTAAGAACCAGTCTCATACAGTTATATTCGAACACATATTTGAATTATGTATATATATATATATATATATCTCAACTGTAGGCAAGTTCCAACTCTTGCTGAAATGAAGAGCCACATTTTTGTTAAATGCAATGTGAGACAGCCCCTAAGTAGTTTTCAAAGGATTTGCGTCAAACAAATATATGTATGTGCAAATATCCTTGAAGGAAAGAACTGATCTTGAATAACACAGTTTCATGCAGAATTGTGGAGATCAACATTCAAATAGGTTCAAATATAGCATCTCTCCAGTACATCCATTGATTTTAAAACAATTTACATGTGTTAATTTTCCTTGTGATCCTTGCCCTCATAAAAACCTGAACATGAAGAAATGGTAATGATAAATCAAGTGACTGGTTTATTGTAGGTAACTTAATAAAAAGCTTTGTTAATATTTCAGTCCAGAATATCAGCACATCAATTCTTCCTTAAGCACACAAGATATAACAAAATGTTAATTTAATTATAGAAAGGAATGGTTGCTGCCTGTGAGCACCAGTTTTTTGCTGCTGCTGCTGCTGCTGGGTGATGCCATGTGCAGAGCAGGCGAGGGAGAAGACCATGTGTGCCCAAAGTGTCAGTGTCAGCCTGTGCTGACGTGAGCTGTGATCTCTGATATGTCAGTGTGCCAGCGCAGGGGTCAGCTGCTGCCCGGCTCCCCCCTGCTCCGGCTGCATTCCAGGAGCTGCATCTGTTCAGACCTATCAGAGTCACCTCCCAGAATAGCAACCTCCCAGCAGCTTGCCATTTTAAGACAGGTTCAGCTGAAGGTATAGCTGATACTTTAGTATAGTGGTTGTTTAACACAACTTCTGTTGCAAAAAAACCTGTGATGTTGTAAGTCTTGTGTATATTGTGTATATTGTTGGCAAAGAAAAAAAAACAGAACAAAACTTTTGGATATCTTTGTATGTTCTATACAAATGTTTGCATATTAATAGCCGTAACTTTAAAGTTGGCAAGGACATATTCTTTTGGCAGTCCTATTTTTTGTTATAAGTATTTGTAGAGATCTGTAACTTAAATTTTTTAATACATGCAGCACTTAATGTTTATTGCCTGATTGTGTCATTTCAGAACTCATTTAAATGCATGTCATTTTAAGCTCTCTGTTCAAAAATGTTCTCTGTACAAAGTTTTTTCCTGAAAAACACTTCTTCATCAACAGAAATTTCATTAGCTAGTTTAGTGTACAGGCACTGTAAGTGACAGGACATGCAAGGCCAGTGAAACAAACCAAGCGATCCTATAATAAAACTAGGTTACTTAACTTTGAAAACCCTGGGTGATTTGGTTTTCTGTAGTTATTTGTTTTCACCTAATTTATTTTAGCTTAAGAATAATTCCTGTCAGATATTGCTTGGGGTCTCAAAACAATGCATTTGACTAACCAACCTCCTTCCCATCTTAAAATGCTACCATCGAAACATTATGAAAGCGAGCAGTTAAAAACCTCTTACCCTCCTCAGAAAAATGTTCTCCCAGAGCTGTCCAAGAAGCTGTCAATGAAAATGCCTCTTCCTTGGAAAAGGTGAACACAAAAAGAAAGGAATTGTGGTAAAAAAAGAGAGAGAAAGGTCAGAGGCCACTTGATAAGTCCCAGCTCGTGGTTTCCAGTGAGAGGCTTTTCTGTCACAGTGAGCAAAAGAGACTGGAGCCTGCGCTCGTGTGCTCTTTAAAATGACCCCTCCTCTCCATGCCTTGCTCCCTGCCTCTGCCCAGCCATAGGAGCTCAGCTTCTCTGGGCTGCCTGGCCACTGGAAATCAGGAGGACAAGCCTGGACCCTGCAAATGCACAGGTACAGGGGAGAAAAGGGAGGGAAAAGTTAAGAAGGTAGTTCCACAGCAGGTAATAATTGTCTCAGGTAAGTGAAGGGTGAACCACTGGGTTCCCCAGCTCAGAGCTGGGAGCCTGGGTGAAAGCCAGTACGGTTTGGGAGAGGGACAAGTTTACATTGGACATGGGAAGATACTTGTTATGATGAGGATGGTGAGGCATTGGCACAAATTGCCTAAAGAAGCTGTGGATGCCTGCCCCACTCCTGGAAGTGTTTGAGGCCAGGTTGGATGGGACTTTGAGCAACTTGGTCTAGAAGAAGACGTCAGAGGGGTTGGAACTAGATAATCTTTGATGGTCCTTTCAAAAATCATTCTATGACCATATTGTTCTATGACTTAAAATAATTATCAGGAAATGCCAAGGAAAAGCTGACACTTTCTTAGGTTTTCCGTGCTTAACTCTGGGCAGAGGAAAGGTGACCAGCTGATGGAGATTCACAGCCACGTCCTGTTTTCTGGAGTTAGGCTGCTGCTTCCATAAAAAGTGGCCTTGACTTTCAAGGATCCTGGCTCACATCCCCTATTATATTTGCAGAGCAATGTGGACTTTGACCTTTCAGCAAAATACCCTAACTTGTGGGTTATGCCATATACTGGAATAATATACCTCCTCCTCCTTGCCAGTCAACATCAAGAATAATAAAAAGACAAAATTCCACATGCCTGGAGAATTTCATCCCATGGGAGAGATAGAAAGGGTGCAAGTGACTGCATAGGAAGGGAAGGGTATTGGGATAAGTGGAAGTCAGAGAACAGGAAGACTTTCTCTTGGCTGTACTTCGTATAATGCTTAATCCTACATATTTATTTGGTTGCCTCCAGGCTTCGATGGGCTTTTACAACAACGGCTGCAAAATAACACTTGTCATTTTGAAAAAGGGTATCGCTATGCTGGTGGAATTACAAAACATTACAAGATAAAAGTGAAAAAAACAGAATAGGGAATAAGAGGCAGTCAAATACGTGAAATGAGACCAAAGAAGAGGGACATGAAGCCAAGCCCTCTCAACATCTACAAGGTGACCAGCTTTCTTTTTGAAAAAGTTGTGAAAAATTAAGGACAAAGCCTTATTTTCATAGAATCATAAAATATCAGGTTGGAAGGAGCCCCAAGGATCATCTGGTCCAACATTTCTTGGTAAAAGCATGGTCTAGACAAGACGGCCCAGCACCCTCTTTAGGTGAATCTTGAAAGTGTCCAGCATTGGGGAATCCACCACTTACTTCCCTGGAGAGATTATTTCAGTGACTGATTGTTCTCATTGTGAAAAATCTTCCTCTTGTGTCAAATCAGAATTGTCCCAGGAGTAACTTGTACCTATCTTCCCTCACCTTTGCTTTGAGATTCCTTGTAAAAAGGGAGGCTCTGTCTACTATGTTGTTTCTTTTTCCTCACATGTAAATTCCTACTGCCTCAAAAATACAACAAACTATAACATTAATTTAATATGTAGGATGACATCTATCCTCATCTTAACACATCTCTCTATATATTAATTTACCATTTCAATCTAACTAAAAAAGTCCTTACACGGACTGCTATCCTTAAGATTTTCAAAACTCTGCCTTAATAGGATCAACTATAATGATTTCTTACACAAAGGGTATATTTCACACTGTACTTGAAGAGTTTTAAGAACTTGTAAAAAGTAAGGTTTTGTAGGTAGAACAGTCATATTTCTAAAACAACACTCTCTAGCATATATGTACTAATGAACATGAGTTACTCAGTGTTCCCTTTTCTAACAGCTCATGTCCAGAATGTTATCAATTTTTAGAATTTTAAAGTGTTCTAAAAAGCCAATATTTTTCATAGAAGGAATGTCTCTTTTTCTTTTTTGGTTAGATTTTTGTTTGTTTGTTTTTGTTCATTTTTGGTCGTGTGTTTGGTTGTTTTTTATTTTTTTGATAAAGGAGACACTTCTCTTCCAGAATGAATACACTAACATGGTATGTATAAAATATTATTCTAATTTTCATATAACATCTTTGAAAGACTAGCACATTGTAAAATAATCTTAAGTCTGATTCAGTCTCTACAAATCTATTTCCAACACCATTATATGATTCACTGTTGAAAAAACAACAGAAATGACAATGAGGAAATATCCTCACTAAAAAGACAAAACTCACTTCTGATTTCCAGAAAATACTGACCATGCTTTCAGCTGGGCAGTATAGAGATAACCATCTTGTGAGGCATAAGTCAGCATCTTGATGTACTATAACTGACAAAATCAAGCATCTCACATAGTTCTGAAACTTTGGTTGTATGTTAGGACAAGACCCACAGAACCTTTAGTTACTTGGGCTTCAGAGGACAACTGATACACAGCATGCAAGCTGCTCTTGGGACTAGTCATTCTCATTTTCCATTAAATAGCACTCAATAAGATCTTTCAAAAATAAGTAGTAATAGGATCCAAAATCATGCTACATTTGCTTAATGCAAATCATACACATATATCCATTATACATGTACAATAAATATATATAATACGTACATACATATATGCATTTATGTAATATAAGTAATAGTTTTTAAAATCAAACTTTGATTTAATGTGCTTTTTAGTTTTCAGATATTCTTAACATTCTTTGCCTTATATCTTGAAAATAACATGTTGTCTTTCTGTTTATTTCCTTTCACATGACATAGAAATGATTTACTATATAATATTTTATAGTAATCGAAGTCCTTGCAGTCAGGTTACTAATTGTCTTCTCACTTAAAAGAAGGGGTAGTACATTTTTTGACAATTTATTGAGCCTCTCAAGATGCATCCTTTTAGGTATGAGTGAATCTTGGGGGAAAAAATATTTAATTTTCTTCATAACAACTGGTCTGTACGGCTGACTAAAGACAATACTATCAATCCATGCAGCATTAGCAGGTCACATGGCAATGTTTTAACATTTTAGAGGTAAAAAGTGGAAACATTTCAATATATGCGTTCTTAGCCCAATGAACAAGAACAATTGTTATTATTTGCTCTGTGTGCATGATTCAGAATCAACAATAGGGAAAGTTCTCGTATCAGCAAAGACAGGCCCTGAGGCAATTATAACCATCTTTTCTAATCCACACACAACCACTACTACATGCTTTCTGGAAATGTAAAGCCTTTTCTTTGAAATCAGCATGCTCTGATCTGTTGGTGGAACACAAGCATCACAGGCATGGCCATGTGGACATCTACCTTAGCCAACTAAAGATGTTAACAAAACTCAGGCTTAGTTCTAGGTCGTGACTAGGTTTTGTTTGGTCTGAGCACTTTATGTAGGCTTAGCTAAATACCACATACCCTCAAAGCCCATATTTAGTTCTGTACAATAAATAGTTATGAAAAGTATCTTTAAATGCAGTAATCTGAATGTATTGAGTGATCACCAGTAATGCCTTTAGGAAAGATGAAGCTCCTTACGCAGACTGGAGATAAATGTGAAAGAATACTGAAGTTCTGTGAGAACTGCAGTTTTTTCAAAAAAAAGAGATGGAAAAGTAATGTGTTTTATTTTTTAAGTCGCTGAATAAATGTACAAACTACTATTGTATAGGAACAAATGCACAGAGTTTGATTTCCCAGAAGGTGGCTTTGAGGAGCTATGTTCAGCAAGACATCCAGCCCCAGTGGGTCACTCAGACCTACCCCTATACTAAATCACTCGCTCACACTTCATCGCCTAATTTTGCCCAGCCAATTCTCTAACACTGATTTACCCCCTGAAACACTCACCTGGTTCTTTTTTTTAGCTCGTACAAAGCCTGTTTCTGGTTTCAGTCTTTCCTTGGAAATTCACTAAGCATGGGCAGTAGGGCATGGAGAGGATCCTAGGGATGAGAAGACAGTTTACAAGCCTTGGAGCAGAGCTGATGGCACAACACAGCTCTTGAGCATGTAGTGTCAGAGCAACTTTTGGAGCTATATTTCTGTGTATGGCAACCCCACTTGTTCTTAAGAGGAATCGCACATTGATGCCAAACAAACAAATCCTCATAATGATCAGCACTGGCTGCAGTTTTGAAGGACTGAGTAAATTTGGGATTCTTTCCTCTGACAGTTATGACAGGTGATATGAAAAATGTTGCTGTTAGATCTGGGCTAGAAACATTTATCGTGATCTAGAAAGTTTTTGAGGTTTTAAATGTCTTCTTCACTTTCATGAAATCATGATCTTTCAGAATAATTGGGCAGCAAGGACATTTTTCTCATGCCAGAAATCTCACTAATTTGATAATTAAGGCTTTTAAACAACAAATGGGAATTCCAGTTTCAATCACATAATACATATGAGAATCTGAGCCTCAACTTCCTTACTCAGTGATGACTTTAATCATAATGCTGGTGTGGGCTGACTTTCTCTGAAGATTTCTTCTGTATAAAAGCCACTTTATAGAAATAGTTTTAAACTATTCGGGCCAAAAAACTGAAGAGTAACTCACCGTGAATGGACTATTTTAAGGTAGGGCTGATGAAGTCTCTACATACTGAGAAGATGAGTTAATTATTTATGTAAAACAAAAACATGAGCATGGGAACTGAAGGCCCAGTCTGCATCAGGGACTTGGATTTATTTTTTCCATTTCCAACTTGAGTGCTCTACCTACTTACTGTATTGCCCTACCAGCTATTTTGGTTGCTTTGCTGATGAATTTGTTATACGCTGTGCCAAGGTGTAATAAGATCTATTTTGTAAGAGCAGTAACCCTAATGTGCAAACACCAGACTTCTGCCTACTTAAATTCCCATGTAATTCAGACTGGATACACTTTTTTAACACTTTCCTCAAACACCACTTTAAAGAGTGAAAGGTATTTATTTTAATTGCATCTAGATTAAATAGGAAATACTACGAAGTACTGCAAAGACATAATTTTTCTTAGGATGGACTCATTCAGCTTGGAGTCTTTCAAGCACATGCTCCAGCCCCGGCAAGGTCCATGGCAGAGATCCCGCTTCAGATGCACAGTTCACACAGCACCAAAGACCGACTCCCTGCCATATGTTTTCTTTGGTAATCCACAGGGGAGCCATGCAGGACCCAGAAGTACTGAGTCCTCCTTAAGAAAAAGACCAAAACCAAAAAGATTAGCCATCACGCTGCAAATAAGGGAGGACCGAAAGAAAAGGATGCCCTCTTCAGCCCGCGTCTGGACTGCAGTGGGGTGCCTGCGGGTGCCAGCCACGTCTTCATGGCTTGACCTTGCTACCCCAGGCATCGGGTAACAGAACAGCCTCACACACAGTCACACATGGACACCAGGAATGCCACAGACCTTGTCGTCACCTGCAGGTAACAGGTGTGCATGAGCAAATGACTCTTGACACTGACAGCACCCCACGGACAGAAACCGCTCACAGCAGCTTCTCCCGAGGCCGGCACGGCCGCCCCGATGGAGCCGCCTGTGCAGGGGACAGTGCCCCGATGGAGCCGCCTGTGCAGGGGACAGTGCACGCCACGGCGTTTCTTGGGGCGGGCTGCTGCTCCCCCCGACCCGCCCCCACGGGCTCGCTGCAGCTGTAGCTCTGCTCACTCTGTACCACACTGCGTATTCAAATGGGGTCTGAAGAGGCAGCACGAAGCACACAGTCATCACTATCATCGCTGATATATTGGTAGCGAACAGCCGGGTCGGCTGCGGCTCCCGGCGATCAGCCCGGGCGGGATGAGCCGCCTATGGCGCGGCGGGCGCGGGTACAAGAACTGCGGGCGGGGCGGGGGCGACCCTGCCCGGGCGGGGCGGGAGCGGTGCCGGTGCTATGGCGGAGGGACGGAGCGCTAATGCCAGTGCCACTGCCAGTGCTAATGCCACGGCCGTGGCCCAGGCCCAGGGGCGGAGCGTGTCCCAGAGGGTGCTGGAGCTGAAGCAGCGGCTGGGCTGCGCGCAGGGCCCTGCGGAGGTATCCCGCCGGAAGGGAAAAGCGCAACAGCGGGGCTGCTAGTTATTTTGTTATTGAATTTTTCTTGGCGTAATAGGTGCTTCTGCTTTGTTTTAACAATGAGCATCAAGAGGAGCGGGGGATTGTCACACCCTTTCTTTCTGGTGCAATGAGAACAAAGCTATTCTTATCTCTGGAAGGAATGAAACAACCCTTGTAGGGTAGCCGGGTTGCTCAGTAGCTGCTCAGGCTAGATAAAGAACACTCGAAGCAGACAGACATCGTGGGGAGCTGGGTCAGAGCAGCTTCAGAAGCTGTGCTGGGCACCGGAGGCAGAGACAGACAGGCGGGGAGCTCGGCACAGGCTGTGCGGCAGAGAGGGAGGAGGGTATCCACCATCCTGAGCAACAGGGCGGTCTCCGAACGAAATGGAAGCAAAGCAGCATGTGCCGAATTGGCCTCAGCGTTTTATGAATGCATCACATTCCACTGAAGAAAGTGTATTAGGAGTGGGACGGTCTTTCGAGTTTCTTTGAGAGCCACATTCGCTTTGAAAATACCGAACAAATTTGCCTTAATGGGTTTCAGAGGCGTTAACGCTTCATACAAGTTTGTGAAAGTCTTTGGAGGCAAAGGACAGCAGAAAAGACTGCACTGTACTTGGTAGTTAATGAATTTGAAAAGTTCATACATAGAGTGTGTTTTCAAAATGCATGTGTTTATGCATATAGAGGAAATGCTGATTTTTCTTAGCCAATGATGGTTTATCTACTTGAATGTCAGTGCTGCAGATATCTGTCTAAAATGCAAACATCTGTGTTGGTGCTTCTTCGGAAGGTTTAATTTGCAGTTCTATTAATCTAAGATTTCTTCCTGTGCTACAGAAATTATCAGCTATTATAGTCTTTGAATCTCAGTACTTGGCATTGGTGTATGTCTGAACAAGAGATAGCAAAGCAAAAGAAAAGTCATTGTAGAAGTAATTAATTGTTAAGTAATCTCAAAGCAATAAGTTTCAGAAAACATTGAACTCCAGTGAAAAATGAGAATAGTTCTGGCAGATTTGGTTTCATTAAGTGAAGAGATAAACTGTTTTTATGCAGCATGACTGCAAGTAGGTGCTGCATGAAATGTGGCTATGGTGGTGCTGCAGCACTTCTACTGTCCCTAGTAAAACTGTGTCTAGTGAAATAAAAAAAAATTATGGATAACAGGGCCTAAAGAATGGTAGAGAAAGTAAGAAACTGATAGCAGTCATGAAATGCACACCTAACAGAAGGTAAATCTAGTAATAGAAGTTATTTAGTTAGCATCTTTAAAGGCGAAGGGGAAAATCCTGTGTATATGTGGAAAGAGTAACAAATCAATATTGGAGATGAAGTTGTAGGCAAGCGTTGATGGTGTCAAATATTTCTGTCCCATACTGAGAATAATATTTTAATAGTTGCAAAATACTTTTTGATCTGATAGTAACCAGAGTAGATGCAGAACATTAATTGTTCGTATCAAAAGCTTCTTAATGTTTGAGGTTTGCTACCCAATGAGCTTTCAGAGAACTAACCAAAAAAAGAATAGTTATTGAATGATGCTTAAGATTCTAAAGAAGCTATTGTTCATACAAGTCGGTGAAATGGTCTTCATTGACATTGATCATAAAGAAATGTGTTGAGCAACTGCATGATGTTGTATTAAGATATAACTGATGAAGAATTAAAGGATAGGGCCGTGATCCATGTCACCCAGTGAGATATTATGAAGATATATTCTGCCAAATTTATCTCAAATTATATTCAGCTGTCAGTAATTGTCATAAATATATGCAAGATTCAAGGCGTTTGACTTGCTTCTCTGAAATGCTGATTACAGTAGCAGTTCATGGACCTGATGTAATACATAAAACTGATTTCAGCTGCACTCACCAAAAATAAGTGCCAGACCTCATCAGGAAGCAATGCTGATTTGTGGTTTTGGTTGTGGGTGGTGGTTTTTTTTCTGGAGAGAAGGAATGGGATGGGATGGAGGGTGGTTATAATTCTGTTTGTGACATGATGTTACTGAAGTCTTCCTTAACTTAGAAGATAGCAAGCATTGTAGGGAAATGCTACACTGAAGCAATTTGTGTCAAATGAAGAGAGTCCGTTCTAGAAACCAAGTTTGATCGTGTGCTAGGCTACATTCATTTGAGCAAGACACATTTTATCATGGCTCAGTGGAAAGTCACAGCTAGGAGCTATGAATATAGGTCACTCAGGATAGGAGACTGTATTTTGGAAAGCATTGACTCAGAAAATGATTTGGAGCTCTGATGTATTACCAGTTGAGCATGAAATTGCAGTACAATGCAGTGGCTTATGAAGTAAATGCTATCTTTGGATAGCTTAGCAGGGTTATGTTATTACTGCTCTATAGAATTAGAGGGACAATTACAGGAATATTATGTCCTGTTCTGAGGACTGTTTTTAAAAACAACATTGACCAAGCTGGACAGATAGTAAGACAGCCAGAGAATGGCTCTAGCTCTGGCTATCATAACTTAATGAAACTAAAAAGCCAAGGTAAAGTGTGTGATTGGTGTTTATATTTATTTCTGTGTTGTAAAAAATGATTGAGGGAAGGTTCCTTTAATTAGCAAGATGAGATCATCAGATTTAATAGCTGAAAACAAAACTAGGGAAATTTTTTTAGGCAAAGGGTTGTGTTATGTGTTTAGTTTTTTATTTTTTTGTTAACTGAGGGCATATGAATTATTTGCTTGGGAAAGAGTTGGATTTTAAGGTGTTGTCTTCAAAGTCTTGGTGCTCTTTCAAATGAGTTGTCTATTTCAGCCAGAAGTTATGGACTTGGTGGAACTTTGCAGGCTATATTATAGAAGAGAATGAGCTAAAGAATCATAGGGGTCTCTTTGAAAGAGATGCAGCTATTGAGTGCAGAAGGAAGGAGAGAAGATGGGAGAGAGTTACTGTAGTGTTGAGGCAGTCTCCTGACTACAGATAGCCTGGGAAACAGTTAATGGGTCTCATCCTTTCTGAGTTTCCAGGCTCCATAAAAAATTAGGAGACTGTATAACACTTGTATAAAGGTTGGAAAAACATTGATGCAGTGGGAAAGAGACCAAACCCAGTGCACCTGGGATCTATTATCACTTTCCTTTCAGTTTTGACTCTGGAAAACTTTATTTGTTCACATGCTTCCTACCCATTGCTCATGACCATTGGCCTCTGCTTTCCAAATGCCAGCCTCCTTTCCCTCCCTCTATGTATCTCTGCTTGTTCTTGCTCCGATTGTCACTTTTGCTTTTGTCTTGCACCAGTATGTGTGTGTCAGCTCTGTAACTATAGTAATATTGTGAGCAATTACTACTTGTCTTGGAGAGTGTCTAACTCCTAAATAGGAGATAAGCAAAACTTCACATGACTTTAGTGCTTGTTCTGAAATCTTGGTTAGGAAGCTTTTTTTTTTTTTGTAGGTTTGTAATTAGCCATTTATAGTTAGCAGAACTTTTTGGGAGAGAACTGATTTGTTACTTCTGGTCCTAGGTGTGTGTTTTACTGTTACAGCTTTTCTAGTGTTTTTGCAGGCTATGGAGCATTTCTTCTGTGCTTCTATAGTCTCAGAAGCACTGTTCCAGGGTGGATGATTTACAGAAGAACTGTGTGCCAGGCATGTAGATACTACCCACTGTATACAATGAAATTCAGTGTCAAATGTGGGATTCCACTGCTAATGTGTCGTAGGAACAATGAAACTAAGAGCAACAACAGAGAAATATATCCCTGAAGTGCAACTTGTAAATTGTTTCTTCAAGTTCAATACTCATTTTGCAGTATCAGTTCCACCTTCTGCAACACCATTTCAGAAGCAATATGTAATATGATAAATGAGAGTTCATCAGTTATTTAAATTAGTATATCTGTTACTGTAGTTAAAAGGTTTCTGGGTAATCTGTTTTTCCACTGCTATGTTTAGAAGTGCCAGTGATCTGAAACATTTGACTAGTATTCCCAGCTTTGTGAAAGCCCTATGAAGTGCTGCTACTTCAGTTGTACACTAGTTCTGCCATCTACATAACAGCTTCATGTACACGATTCAGAGTTTTTCAGTGGGAACACTAGATTGGGGAATACCATTCCTAAACCACAACAGAAAGATAAGCCAAATTGCTATATGTGGTCAGCTGCAAGACTCTGGGTTGCTGTATACCTATTGCCAAAAAAACGGATTATATTGCTGTAGAAATTTATAGTCTGCTTATAAATGTTTCCTTCTAGATCATAAAAACACTTAAGAAGCTACAGGATTTGGATTTATCACTGAATATTCTAGTGGTAAGTGATCAATAACAATGCATTAAACTCTTCCATAGTGAATTACTATGTAAATGTCAGGAGTCTGTGATTGTAGAGGTGAACATGTTGAATTTTGTAATTTTGACTCTGTCGTGACTTGGTTAGATTAATTTTCTAAAGGCTGGTCATCTAACTTGACAAAGGCAGTATTATGTCAACAATTATAGTAATGAGCAGGGATCTGAGCATATAGAGAACACTTTGCTAATCAATGTTGGTTTCTTTTCCCTGTAAAACTGCTTTTAATCAGTGCTTAAGACAAAGCAAATATGGGTGAACCATTCTTTAGATCAATGGCCTTTATTAGCAACTTAGTTTCTTGCATTTAAAGAGCAGGCATCCCAAGTAAGGATTCTCGAGACTTATCCTCATCCAAGCCACATCCTATCAAATTTTATATTACCTATTCTCATATTGGTCTATGAAGTTTCTAGTTATTATGAGCAATGTGTTTGTGTTTTGTGAAAAAGAAAAATGTGGGTTTTGAAGAGTAATAGAAAAATACAGTTATTACAATATTTTGCTGGTGTATTTAGGCAAAGGCACTTGCCTGCCTAAACACAGGCAGACTTGTACTGGAATACAGACATATTTATGTATTTTTATTGGAAAACACAATAATTTCATAGTTGTTTAAAATGGCAAAGGGTTTCTGCAGACAGTTCATGTTCCCAGCAAAATTGCATGTTTTATAATGTGCAAGACTTTGATGGAAGCCTTCAGTCCAGTAGGGGGAAGAGATATCTTCCACCTGAGGGCTCCTCATATTTTTAATGCATTTGAAGAACATAAATAACTTTGTGAACTAGTCCCACCAGATTTCTTCATCTGCTTGCAATAACTGACTTATCAAATCAGGTTGCTCAAATTATATATAAATATAATTTGAAATGAATTTAAGGAAGCCCTTTCTAGGAGCTGAGCTGATTATGTGGGAGTAGCATATGTTTATATAACTCTTGCTCAGACTTCAGAGGAGTATCACTTCACTAGTTAGCAAGAGCATTAACGGGTTGCAGCAAAAGTGGGAGTTTATGAATCAGAGGTGCTTACTGATAACACAGGATTAAGATCACCTGTGATTCTATAAACACTCAAAGTGTGTAAGTTAGCTTTTCTTAAACAACATAAAGCACACTGAAGCAAGACTAGGAGGCACAAGATATTGTGAAAATAACTCTACCGATGCCTATACCTTGTACTACTAGTTGAGATAGAGTTTAGACTTCAGCATGTCCAGCAGCTATGCTCTCTAATGTGCTAAATTGTACTACATAAGCCTAAAGGAAATTTGAATTGATGCATTTTGTGGGCATAATTATGTGAGACAAGTGAAATTCCTGAAATATGTACATTTAATAGAGGAAAATTGCTTGTCTTAGTTTTAAGAATTAAGGCTGTGTTTTGTTCCCTGTGTTTGGTTATAAATAACTACCTTCACTTCTGTTTGCAGTATAAAGAGTGTGTTTATTTCTTTAGCTGCCATAGGACTGCCCTGACTGCTGAGCTAATACTGTTTGTAGCAGCTTTAGAGGATGTTTTATTTGAAATGAGAGTTGTGATTTATTCTGTCCATCTTTCTTGCATTATCTTCAACAGGAAACTGGCATAGGTAAAACAGTTAACAGTTTGAGGAAACATGCCACTGCTGGGAATGTAGCTAAAGCTCTGGTAAAACAATGGAAAAAGCTTAATTCTCCAGAAAATAAAAGGTAGGTGTGAACACTTTTCCTAAAAGTTAATGATACTGCAGTATGACATTGATACAGATTGGAAAGCTAGGAAAGTGTCTGGAATGAAAAACATGCATTAGGATAAGTGAAAGGAAGGAATGAGGAGGCTGTTATATGAGGAAAAAAACCTCAAAGTGACCAATGTTTTCCATCTGCGTTTTCCAACTGATAGTTATGTCCCCACTCCTCACTTGTCTTGCCGCCAATTCTTGTCACAATATTTAGTGACGCTGGACCTAAGAGCTGCTTCTCTGGGATTCTGTACTGATAATGGAAGCATAAGAAAACAGCAGAGCACAGTTCTGGGTTTTGCAAAATTGATGTATAGTGTGATTTAATGCTTTCAGTTTTAGTAAGATTGTTTTAAGAATTTAGCATCAGATGTACAATGGGATGTGATTTTTTTTTTGTTTATTGTTGCTGCAGTGGGCCGAGAGGAAGAAAAAATACTGAAAAAGAAAAACATGAGGCAAAATCTTCTTTTTCCAAGGAGATTAAGCCTTCAGAGAAGTCCAGAGCATCTGTGCTGGCCTCCAGAAGTCCCAATAGCATTCCCATTTCTAAGAAGTTGAATAAGGAGCATATTTGTAGTGAAAAGACCCATCAAACTAAAAATTCTGAGTCTCCAAAAGAATGTGATAAAGAATGTAGCAGCAGTGGTACTAAGCATACTTTCCAGGGTACCGATTCTCAGGCTAAGCAAAGTGAGTTCAAAGACAGCACCTCCACAGAGAGCAAGAAAGCTTCAGAAAAGCAGCATTCCTCTGTAGCCAATAAAGGCTTATCACCCCTGAAGGAAAAGCCCGGTAAGGGTGCTTCCAAACAGAGAAGTCCTGGAAGGATAAAGAAACCAAAACAAAAACTTGTCATAGAAAGCAAAGTCAAATTATCTAGTGAGGAGGAATTTGAGCCTCCTACTATGTCTTTTGAATCTTATCTTAATTATGATCAAGTTACTAACAAAAGAAAGAGAAAGGCTGGTTCTACAGCTGCAAGGCCAAAGAAGTGCAATGAACAGAAGAACTGCTCAATACCACAAGAGACTTCAAAGCTTTCTCATGCAGAAGAGAGAGTGGAAGATGTTAAAAAATGTGAGAGTGATCAACTGGAAACTCCCAGTAAAAAGGTAAACCACTACATGGTTGAGATAATAGCAGGTAAATGAGAGCTCTTAATTTTGGTGAACTTTATTTCTATTTATTTAAAGGAACAGATTGCATGATGCTGTAACATTTGCATTGCAATTGCCAATAATTACAATAACTGGGGAGGAAAAAATGACTGCTTATTTCATACTAGCAGTTTGCAATTGACTTACTTGTACTTTTAGGATTATTTCCAATATTGCAATAGTGTTTGATCCATATCAGCTAATGTGCTTTTGACCCTCAAAGTGCAAAGGTATTTACCTTTGGGAAGATATCCCCTTCTTCCTTCCTTGACCAGCCTGGTTTGTGGCTGCAGAAGCTGTTTGTGTACAGCACAGTCCTTTTGCTGTGGTTCTTTAATAGCGAATGTTAAGGTTTACAGTGGAACTGAGCTTTATTTAAATGCGTTGAAGTAAACCACAGTATTGCACATGAAACTAAGGTATACATGTTCTTAATCTGAGCTATGCTAGTCCCTTGAAGTGGAAGCAGTTTGAATAGCTCCCCTGAGCCAAGGTGTATCTAAAAATGTGTATTAGTTGAACCTTTTAAAAGAAGACCTTTTGCGTGTGGGAAATTGGTCTTTTATCTTCTCTGTGATGTGAAAGACTCAGGTTTTATTGTGGAAGAGCTGCAATCTGAATGTGGTAGCTTGTGTCCCAAATGGAGAAATATTAATGTAAAGGCTTATGTATTCTAATGTAAACTGTTTGAGGAAAAATCTTTTATTTTCAAGCAGTTATGAAAAGTTATTTAAGATACTGAAATAAAGTTCAGGCAATGCAAGTTCTGGGCTGTAAATGTCTGACTTAAAATTGGAGGATACCTAAGACCCAATTTAGAGGTTGCACTTGTAGGGACCCATACTTAACAGACTGCTGTACCTTTAAGTCTGTTTTAAAGGGGTTATGTATGAAAGTTTTAGGTATGATCTAGGAGATTTGATAGGACCAGGTGTAAATTTTTCTTGTCTTTTTAGGATTTTACTTTTGTCATCTTGCTGTTTTGTCTCATTCACTGCATGCTTCAGCAGTGATTTTATCTGAAAGTCTGTTAACTGAGCATACCTACTATTTTTTAATGTCTATGTGCTACTTGCAGATGTCCCACTAAGTTTCTTTTGTGATATAGTCTTGGTAAGTAGAGTATGAAAGAGTACACTGAAAAATAATCCTGTGAGTAAATTTTAGTGTAGAAAAGCAATAATTCTAGTTAGCCTAGTTAACTTTGGAGTTTGCTTAAGAGTGTTTTGGTTTGGTTTTTTGTAGCTTATTTTAAGCCTCCGTAAAGCCAAATTTATAATGTTGAAGCAATGTTTCCTTGATTACATACAGGCTAAGGTGGCATCCCTCCAGGAGCTACTTAATACTCCACTACCTAAATTTCTGACAGGCATCTCAGACTCATCTCCCCCATGTGCTGCAGACTTTACAGGTAAGCAGTATACAAGGCTGATAAATGTGAAATGGTGCAGGTTTTTACAGCTCATTGAAGAGCTATCTCCTTTTCTAATAAACTATATTGACTCATCTCTTTATAGCAAAGAAGGGCCTCACCTTCACTTTCCCATCTGTAAAAGTTAGGCTTGCTGAATAAAGTACTGTGGGAGGTCACCACGAATGTAGAGAAGGCATAAACTGGATGGCAATTCTACAGACCACATTCATTTTTATTCCTGTCTATACCTTAGTCCGGGAAAAGACTTAGTAGAAATTATCTTAGGTAAAATAAATATATGAAGCACTAGTTCTAGCTTTGGCATAGGAACCACTAGCGTGTTTATAGGTAGGTAACACAAAGTGCCAGTGGTTTCCCTAGCAGCTCTTCTGAAGTTTAAATGGTTTCATACCACAAGGGTCTCACAACATCACTGCTGTTGCAGCTTCCAGCTTCTCTAGGATAACTCAAAAGGACCACAAAGGTACTATAGATGGGTAACAGAATAACTTAAGTGTGAATACAGCTCATGTAAACTGGAATTAAACAATGTAAGACTGGTTTGAGTTGGTGCAGCCCACTTGCAGTGAACATGCTGTCTTGGTGTTAGATGATGGGAAGTGGACTCTGCAATATACAATACATGCAAGGGCCCAAAACTGTAATACAATAACTTTGTATTTCAAGACAAAGTAATATATGTGTGTCCTACCAGCTATATTTATCTCAGAGCTGAATGTTTAAAGCATTGGAAAACCTGCTGATGTTTCTCTTGCAGTCTCTGTAGCACCTGTTGTGGAAGCACCCCAGCAAGTCAGTGAGACTCTTCAATTCACAGGACGGAGACTGAACTCTAAAATGCAAGTTTACTCCGGCTCTAAACCAGTCTGTCTTTCAAAGATGCTTACACTATATGAACAGTGCATCCGTGTGCTTCAAAATAATATTGATTGTGAGTACTTTAAGGGATTTGTAGCAGGCTGTGACTGAAAGCGTATCAGATTTTTTTCTCCATGCCAACAACTGGCCTACTGAAATATATTGTCCCTTCCTACAAACAGTGACTCGGAGCAAGTTGAAAGGCTAAAAAAATGGATTGATGTCTGTGCTAAAGTGTTGGGGTATTTGAAAGTTTGCTATTTTTCAAGTTCCAATTTTACTTAAAATATGTCCTATAAATTATAAGTCAGGAAGTGTGCTCTTCCCCTCCCCTCCAAGATGTTTGTTTACATAATTAGAATGAGTGATCAAAGCATTCTTTTCTTTCACGCTTAGTCAGAGAGGGAAGTGATACACACCAGTGAAGATGGGGAAATGACTATTCGGAGGTGCTTTATCCACCCTCAAGTATAACTGCTAGTCACTCTGGAACTGCTGATTTATAAATATTCTCATAGCCTGACTTCAAGAAATGTTCTGTTCATGCTTGCTAAAATTAACTTGCATGTTTATTTTTAAACCATTTGGTGAGTGGTGTTACCCATTGAGTAAAATAAGTGAGATACTGAAAAAAGGACTGTTTTTTTTTTTTGTAGTGCTACAAGAAGTAGGAGGTGTGCCCTTTGAAATTCTTGAACCTGTGCTAACACGTTGCACACCAGAACAGTTGTTTCGAATTGAGGAATGTAATGTGGTAAATTTTGCCTTGTTAAATTCAGGGAACTACAGAGTTCCACAACTCTGTGTGTTGCACTGGTTTTCTGTCTTGCATACTAATTTCTTTGAATTCAGCTGTCATTATCAAGACTTCTTTCTCAAGTGTCAGGATTTAAAACATTTGGGAAAATTATTACTGATGACTATATAGAAAAAGATGACCACAGTATTTACCACTGAAATACCTGGGAAAGTCATAAAACCCCAGCTATTTTCAAGTTACAAACAGTTAAGGTTGTAAAGCATACCAGTTAGGAATTACTTGGGGTGAGATTTCAGGTGTGTGGTAGATTTCTTATCTACACTGTTAGGACTTCGGCTTTATGATGCATTTGGATGTTGAGGTTCTGAGTGTGTAGCCCTTTGTAGTGCAAGTTAGCCCTTTCTCTGGAAGCTTCAAGTTGAGAGCTGGAGTGGCCTGAGCCTGTGCTATAAACCCAAGTCTAGCCTGTAAGCATGGCTTACAGAGCCCAACGAAGGGCTCTGCTATTTGAAGCCATGATTTCTTAGCTGAAGTCAGTGTCTTTGCATGGTATTGCCACACTTCACGTTGAGGGTACCTGTGATAGCATGTGTGGTGGGATTTGTTCTGCACCTTTTTTCACCAAGGTTTTGGGGGTGTCTGCAGGCTCAGCTAACAAGTACTCTTGAAAATGTTTTTAAATCTTTAAGATATCTTGTGTTCAAATTAGATGTTTATTAAAGAGTCTGACCACTTGTGGAAGAAACACTGCCAGAGAGACTTTAAAAATGAGAGCCTCCTGGAAGATGAGTCTTGGCGTGAAATGTACTTGAGACTGTTTAATCAGAGAGAAGAAAAACTGAAGATGCTTACAAGAAATATTCTTTCAGCTCAGTCTGAGAAACCAAAAGGTAAAATCTGTTGTTAGCTCTTCCACTTGTAAAACCCTGTCTGTTCTGTTGTTCTTGACAAAATGTAAGGTTTAGTGATTTGTTTGCAATGAGCACTAATGCTGAACTTCTAGAAGTCCTCAAGAACAAACATGTTCTTAATTTAAAAGTTGATGAAATACTAAATACATGTGTTAGTACAGTACTTTGCTGTATACTGCAAGTATTATGCATTAGACAGATCTTACCTTATTGGTTAGACTGAGGATTCTAAGCAACAATGCAAAGAGCTTTAGACCCAAAGGGCATAAAAAGTCACATATCCTCTGCTCCTTGCATCTATATTAGGCAGGCAAGTAAAAATGGCTTATATGAGCACTGCGGCAAAACCACCCAGGAAGGTTCGCCGACAGCAACAAATCCATGGGACAGCAGGACCTGTTGCCCAGCATCATCCCATAGAGAAGTACAGGTAAGTGTTAGGTACAATGCTTTTAATTTGAGTTTAAGTGTCTTTGTCAGTTTGGCATCTTGCTTGCAAGGTAATTTTAAAGTTCTAAATAGCTCAGTTTGCTTTACTTTTTTTAAGTGGCTAGTGGCTGGAAATTAACTTGCCTCTTAAGTCTCGTGTGCTCCTCTGCTGTGTGTGCGTTGCCATCCCACAAGTACTAGTCATGAATTCACTCTCCTAGCCGGAGTGTGAGTGGAAGCTAGGTTTTTTTTTTTCCCCAGATCATACTAAAGCCACTTGACACCCTGGGAAGAGTCCATTGTTGATGTTTGGGGCTTATAAACCTGCCTCATAGGCTCACATGTTCTCCTGCTTTGATAAAAATCACAGTCAGCTGTCTGTACCGATACAGCTGATCAGAGTGAGCCTCAGGAATTTTAACTTCTCACCACGCTATCCTCTTCCCTGCTCCCTCCCCCCATGAATTTCAAAAGCTTAGTTGAACAGCTTTGACTTAAGATGGTGGTGGTATGGGGCAGGAATGTCAGCCTGGATGTAGCAATTTTTTCAAGTCAGCTTTTATACCAGGTATCTTTTCATAACTGCACCTTTAGCTGATGAGATGTAGAAGGTTCTTTCCATACTGCTGTTTTCATTGAAAAGATAGTGCCCAATCAAGGCAGTAGCTTAAGGTCCTTTGAGTTAGGCTTTTGCTTTGGTTGTGAGAGGTTGATTCTGTTTTGGGACAGACCAGCCTTCCAATTTAGGTGTTTCAAGCACAGTAGTGTATGTGTCCTTTCTGCTTCAGTAATCACTGGACCAGTAGATGAATGATATGCTCCAAGCCCTGGAAGATTTTATTTTTACTCAGGCATGATAAATTACAGAGAACTGGTGTTGTGTGAAAGAAGCCTTCTTGAGAAACAAGGATTTGTTTAGGCACGATGGGTTTAACTTCATGGCTTTGACCTATCAGTTTTGAAAGCTGCAGAATTTGTACAGCTGAAATCTTCACTTAAGAAGCTGGTCTTGCAGGAGCTAAAAATATCCTGTGGCAGACATGCAGATCCCCAGCAGGCTGCTGTTCTCATTTCAGCAGGCAGTGCTATGTAAGCACTGGCAGCAGATGTCAGCGACTGCCTCTGAGGTGTACGAGGTTGTCCAGATTGGTGACATCATGCTGACACTTGAATGCTGTTGGCCTAAATGTCTTCAGGAGGAATAAAGCCTCAGGACTTATTGTGTTGATTGAGGATGCCAATATTATTTTTAGGGTTATTTATTGTGCCTTTTGCTAGTCATTCATACTTACACAAGCTTTTTTTTTTTATTTTGCCCTCATTTTCTGTCACAGAGCTAGTTAGCAGTTCACCTGTGTTTAAAGAGGAAAACAAACAAAGTGCAAATGAGCTCAGAGCATTATAAATCACAGTGGTATTGCTGAACATTTTGATTTATCGCGAACCCTGATAATTTTTCAAGACTAGTAAGATAGGAAAAAACTGCAAGATTTTGAAATGTAGAGTCTCTTAAATGCTTGATCAGGTGAGTTTTTTCCCAAAATAAGCCAGAACCAATAGTAGTTTGATACCAAGTATTAACTTTTCTTATTTCATTTTTCTAAAAGAACAAGGATTCCAGAGAGCAGAGACAGAAATAACACATCACCAAATCCGATTCCTGCTGGCAATATTGGAGGCTCTAGCTCAGGTGTCATGATTCAAGATGGAAGGAAGCCTATCAAAAGTAAACAGAATTTCCTAAGATCATCACTTCAGTTGTTTTAAACTGCTGCCTACTAATATAAGCTTAATATTCTGCTAATACCATTTTAAATCACTTACAGCTGTAATCTTAACTGATCTCTTTGTTTTGTTGCTATTGAAGAAATCGCACCAATCATGAAGAAAACTTTGAAAGCATTGAAAAGTAGAGCGGGACGACGATAAAACAAGGCTGCCGATTTCAAGCTTAGGTGTGACTATTCGTATATCATACTACAGTGAGTGAAAGTAATGTTCATGTAAACACTGTGCAATTTGCCTTAGTTAAAATAGTTATGAAACACTGCACGTGTGAATAATTAGCAATAAAAATTGAAAACATGTAAGTCCTTGCAAACTGCTGCTTCCTTAATTAAATTGAAGTAAGGTCAGTACACACTAATGACAAATCAGTTTATATGGACTTCTACAGCTAGTGTACTTATCACTTTAAGCTGGTGAAGGATCTGGAGCACAAATTTTACGAGGACCGATGAGGGAACTAGAATCATTTAGCCTGGAGAAAGAGAGGCTGAGGGGGACACCTTATTGTTTTCTATGACTACCTTAAAGGAGGTTGTGCATAGGAGGGGGTTGGTCACTTTTCCCAAGTGACAGGACAAGAGGAAATGGCCTGAAGATGCATCGGTGAAGATTTAGATTAGATAAAGCAAAATTTCTTTGCTGAAGGGGTTTTCAAGTACTGGAACAGGCTGCCCAGACAAGTGCTGGTGTTACTATCCCTAGAGGTATTTAAAACATGTACATGTGGCTATCTTGGTTGAAGACAATATAGACTAGGAAGGTAGGACTTACCGTCCCTCCCTCCAAATTGTTGTAATTTGAATTATGAGACTTTCAAGCAAAATGTAGAAAAATTAATAACAGCTTTTCTTAAGAAAGAGAGGAAAAAATAGGACGACAACAACAACCCAACAATAAAAAAGACAAGGATCACCCAAAAATCACTCTCCCTTCAGGGAAAATGAAAACTAGGACTGTTTTTCAGTGCAGTTACAGCTGTGGGCAGAGGGTGGAGCCCAAAGATTGATGCTGGGTCGCAGCTTGAGATCAGCTTGGAGCAGTGGTGGTGTGGGTGACTGCTGTGGTCTGGAGCGGCAGACAGGGTCTGAGCACGCGGCTGTGGCAGTGGAGCCAGGCTGGATGCATGGCTGCGGCAGCTGCTGCTGAGAGGCAAAAGATGGAGGCTGAGGGGCACCGTTGGTGGAGTGGCCACATCTTAGTGCATCCATACCCAGGCAGCAAGAGAGTGAAGCCAGAACTGCTAGCCTCTTTTCTTTTTCACTTCAGGGGATTTCCCTTCTACAGCACTGACAGGCAGCCCTGCAGGGAGTTGGACACAGGTGGCTCTGGCTGTGTCACACTGAGCTCACCCTCTGCCATACCAGCCGTGCTCCAAGATGACACTGGCCCTGTTGCACTTCCTAGACCCATCACTCGCACCTCTGTCCCTCTGCCCATGCCTTCCTGCAAAAATGCGTTGTTGCATAGAAAAAACTCAGTGAGAAAATTTAAACCAAAACAGTGGCACTTGGAGACTAAAGTGCTGAGTTAATGATTGGACATTGAAGACCTTTGAGGTTTTTTCCAACATAAACAATTCAATGATTCTACCTACATGTTTGCGTAAGTGTGGAGATGAAAGAAAACATGCTATACTTTCATCTGCTGCTTTCAGCCTCTCATGAAGAAGCCACAACCTCACAGCCTCTTGTGTTCAAAGTGAAAAAGATATTTGGTCCTGAATAACTGTCCTTTCAAGTATTAAGGTCTGCTGCAATTTGGGGTTGATCTATGAAAGGCTTTACTCTTAGAAAGATTTCTAGTTTCTTCTTCTGAAGCAGTTCACTTGCATGTATTGTAAGCCTGACTTTGCCTTGAATACATGGCTTAGAAATGGAGGAACTCTTTCTATAGAAAGTCTGCACTCAGTAGTCAAGTAGGTCTTGTTTCTTCCTTTGTACTTCGTAGGATCTGGCATCTTGGAACTCCTCGTGAAGTACAAGGTAATCATCATGAAGCCACTTGCTGTCTCTTACTCGCAACACCTTATGTGTGAGTTTCCTCACCATCCTGTATGTTAGATATTATAGGTAGATTATAAAAATACTGCTACTAAAAATGACTTTTACAGTCGTGTAAGATAGTCACCCATACATAACAGCTTTGGCAAATGCTCTGACTTGAAGTCAGCAGATATGCCGCTGTGTTGTGTTTTTTTTCTCCATGCATTATAGATATACTAAAAAGAATGAAAGTTGAAAAGGAGTGTGGTGACCTGGAAACACTATTAGGAGCTTTCTCTGTTTCTGGGATTGACAATCATTGACTTGATGCCTGGAGGGTTTTCCATATATTTTTTGGTAAATTTGGCTGCATAGTTTGAATTATGGTCTCTCTCTCTCATGAGGCCTGTTCCTGGATATTTACATTCCTCTCTATAGATGAAGGGGTAGCAAGATGAAACAGAGGCCTAGAATTCCTGGACCTACCTCAAAAGGAGGGGCTGGAGGGCTCAGGGAATAAGGGTGGCTCTCATTGGGTATTTTAGGAACACAGGTTTTAGGTGAACTTTGGTTAGATGAAATGATGGGTGATAGCTAAGAAAGTTATAGAGAGTTTGTTGTTCTTATTCTCTTGGGATCACAAGATTTTACCAGTAAAGCTGTTCTTTCCCTTTGCCCATATTAATCTGTTTTGTGGTTTTTATTCCTTATTTTGCTTCTAGGCAACAGACTATTAGAAGAGGTAGTGCAGCATCTGTCATGCACATCTAAAGAGTTCATCCCTGAAGCATTCTTTACAGGATTTAAACCTGGCTGAATGGCCAGTGAACCACTACTTGTCCCCCAAAACAGCTCTGGTCAACAGAGAATTGCTAATCAGTTGGTGGTAGAAGCTCAGTTCAGCTGGAGGTTTGCTCAAGGTTTTTTTGTTGGGTTTTTGTTCACTTGTTTGTTGTTTTGCTGACTCTTTGCTTTAGTGTAGTTGGTGGTATCCTTTTATCTAAGAAAAGACAAATTCTGTTAGACTGTGGCATTAGAGAACATAGCTGTATCTATTCAGAGGATATAGATGAGAGGAGTGACGCCTTGGGAATCTGAAGAATAAGTAGTTGTTTTAACTGGCAGACTTACGTTGTTGATTAGAGAACTCTTTCAATCCTCGACAGTGGTAGCAGACTTGTGTGGAGGGTAAATTTGACTTCAAGATTAAGTGGCTTTCATTTTTTCTTCCTGCTTGTCTTGGTTTAAGACAATGTATTCTAGAGGGTGGGGTCTACTGTAGTAGAAAACCCTCCCTCTATTATTTAAATTTGAAAGCAAAAATGGCTTCAGGCAAAAAGTATGGAAAAAGGAGGTAACAGATCTGTACTTAAGAGCATTGAGCCAAATAAAACACATACTAACACAATGCTAACCGAGAAAACCCAGCCTGCACGAATAAATCATCTGCCCCCCTCCCCTGTATGTTTTTGGGTGTAGTTACAACTGTGGTGCAGCAGGGGATGCTCGAGGGTTGTGGGTGAGCTTCTCCCTGTGCACTCTCTGCGGGCCATGCGGGAGCTGTGCAGGAGCTGGTGGAAATGAGTCCCAGTGGGATTCTGTTTGCCACGCGAGAACAGGGAAAAATGGCAGAGGTGGGATTGGGAGAACAGGCAATTCCTGCCTCACTGTGGACTAACTCAACCAGCGGCGGTCCCTGGCTTGCAGCCAGGATATACAAGAAGCTCCCATCCAGCACCAAGATGGCAAGAGATGGAGGAAATTCAGGGCAGATCAACTCCGAGTGATGATGGGCACAAGTGGGAAGATCTCTCTGCAGTGCCACTTCAGTGGTAAAGATGGTCACATGGGTGACCACAGAGCGCTGGCTGGGGGCCACCCAAAAGTACTGCAGAGCAAGGAGAAGCAAGCTGCAGCCTGGCACTGCCTCTCACCGTCTGTTCCCAAACCTGGTGAGATCTGGAGCTGAGGCACTGGCTGCCTCCTTCCCCTCCCATGAGATGAGTACTTGTGCCAGAACGTTAGGCTGTATTACAATGTGTCTAGATCATGATATAATGTCTGAAGAATGTAAGCATCATCTTTTGATCTGTCATGACTCTAAGGCATTGGCCATTATTCCTTTTGTCTAATGGGCTATGTTAACCTAAACAATCCTTGCACTACACGGGTACATGAATTTGCAATAAAGACAGACTCCATTAGCTTCTCCAGTTTGTCCCCTATGTACAGTTGTACATAGTCTTTCTCTCCTGAATCCTCTCCTCATCAGCACCATGCACACAAGACCTGCATGTGTCCCAAAGGGTCCCGATATCCCATACCGTCAAATTGACCAATTCCTGTTGTAAGAGATCCCCCACAGCTGACCACAGATACTCATGGGATCAGATTGTTGTCCTGACAATTTCTACATCAGAAAACGCTGTGGGCAAGCAAATCTCTTTATTGGGAAGTACTTGGTGCGACATGCACTTTAGGCTAGGAGTTTGTTGTTTTGTTTTTTTTTTTTGTTTGGTTGGGTTTTTTGCTTCAGATGTGCTGTGGTCTCTTCCTGTGTTGGGGTACCCTGGCAATGCATTGCCCAATTCTTGTTTTTGTAGTTTGATGCTGCTTGATGATGCAATACAAATCACATGTGGAGGTAAATTCAAAGTGTACTTCAAATGCATATCCTTTTCATCTGAACTAGAACACTAATGTGCTCCTGCCTTGCATCTCTGCATACATTTATTCCAGTAAAGAGGGATTATTGCTAGATCTGCATGTTCTTGGCATCTGACATACCTAACAATTCATGGTATCAGTATATTGGCCTGATGGAGATGACTTTCCTCCTGGTGGAAGGTGAAAGATATTTGGTTGGTTTTGTTACTTACTCCCCAGGCTGGTTGCTATCCCATCAAAGGGACCTCTGATGCTTCCTGGGTAAGGGACTATTTTCACAGAAAGATTAGGTGTCGTGAGTACATGATGGCTTTCTCTTCCTTAAACACATTGCAGGTCTTAATCCTCCTGCAATGTCTAGAGTCTTTCATCTCAGCACCATAACCCTTTTCCTTCCAGATGATAACAAGTTCAATAATAATTTCTGGCAAATTAAGCAAGTAATAGGAGAAAAAGACAAAAGGAAAGCACTGCTGTTGTGGAAAAGACCACAAATAGATAATATTTATTTTCTTCTTGAATTGTCCATTTCAAGCATAGAAACCACTTTCCACTTCCTGACAATATTTACTTTGTAGCTTTCAGGAATGTTTTCCATCTTGTTAATGGTTGGACTCAAAAAGAAAGCTTGATCTGACTGCTATACCACTTAAAAAAGGGAAGATATGTGATGTCGCCACCTAAACAGTCCTTGTGGCAGGAGGAGGAAAAAGTTCAGAGGTCAAGCATTTGATCTTATGAGACCCTGCTCAGAAGGCATGTGAGTCCCAGAAGCTTAGCTTCTCTTGGGGACCATGTAGGCATTGAAATGTTAGCTTAAATTCTGAGGAAAAGCCAGAAAAAGGTGTAAGGTTTGGTATGGACCTTCTCGAAGAATTTGTAGACATCAGTGTACTGCCCTATGCATACTGTTGCCAGTTGTTGCTGTTCCAGGGGTCAGCATTCAAGCTGCTATCTGAAAAAAGCACAGCTGGGGTCCCTATGAGCAGGGAGGTTGTTACAGCTCTGAGCATGATTCTCTGGCTGTCTAGTACCTGGGGATTTCTGAGGATTTCCGGTAGTCATAGGATAACCTCAGCAGGTGGAAAAGAAATCCCCTCACACAGGCTAGATCTCAGACTTGCCACCTGAAAGCTCAGGAAAATGTCTGTGCCAGGATTTAGTGTGGTGAAAAATGTATCTAGGACTGTGCTCTTATCAATCCATCAACACTGTTTTTGGGGAAAAACAAAACACCACTCAACAAAACCCCATAACAATCAGTGAGAGTTGCCTTATTCTTTTATTCATATTGTGTCCTTTCTCTGCCCTTCCTGTAAAGATAGGAGAGGCCTTTGAGTGGGCGACGGAAGGCGCTGGTCAGACAGCTTACTATCTCTCTCCTTGCAGTCAGCCCTGCCACTGAGCAGAGGTGGAATTTACCAAGATTGTTTTCCTGCAGTTATAACTAGTTATTGCCGCTGGAGGAGTATCTAGGGAGGAGCCAACTATTCCATCCTGGATACAAGCTGAGACTCTGAACACCACACCAGCGCTTACCTACTGGACTCCCAGAGGACAAGAGCTACCGTTGGACTTTCTCACCCTTTTCTTTTTACAGGATCACTGCTTCAATGGAACTGCTTTGCTTGGACTGCTATTACCATAGAGTGTCAGGGTGTATCTGACTTTGTCAGTGTTCTTGTGCTACTGCATTTATTTATTTCTTTTAATTTCCTTTTTTTTCCCATTAAATTATAATTCTGACTTGCAATCTCCCACTGGTTTGATTTCAAACTAGTACAATGGCAGAAACAGTCTTGCGTTTGTTTCTTTACAGGCCAAACATACTATGAAATCTTAATTTTTTTAAATTAAGTAATTCCCATATGAACAATTTTTCCTTCTAGTCTCCAAAGCATTTCCCTTCTGATCTGCTGAATCAGCTGAGGGGGAAAAAGAATGGTGATACATCTTCGTGACCAACTAGGTCTGATCCACTGCAGGGGCTGGGTTCAGCATTTTTTGATGTGATCATTTGCTTCTGATTTTCAATGGGTCTCTGCTTTGGGCACCACTGTTTAGCAGTGAAACCATTCAGGAAAATGGTGGAATCACTCTCTCCATTCGTGCTGCTTGGCATGAGAAGGGCATCACCAGTCATTCTTCCTTCTGCTCAATGGAAGTGACGTGCAATGTACAGAGGTATTTGCCTCTCTTACAGTTTCTAGTAAACATTTTTAATGAGCTTTTTTTCAGTTTTCTGTCTTGTGCACTTGTGAACTGAATCCTTACACAGCTGTTAGATCTTCTCTCTCTCTAAACTACTTCATAGAGCTGAACCGCATTTTATTCTGTGGTACAGAATTATAATCTCATTTGGTTACATGTCTTGGATTGTTTTTAAAACTTCAAACCTAAACTTTAGCCAAAAAGGGACCTCTGTAACTACACACATTTTAGAGACAGAATTGAAGGCTTTTCAGAAAATAAATATAATTAGGGGAGAGTTGGAGTCCAAAAGAAAAAAAAAGCAGATGAAAAACAAGCATTCCCAAATGTGCAAAGAAATGACCTAATCCCCAGAAGACTTGAGAAGACTGTTTCTGCAGATGGGCATACGTAGTCCAAGTCTATCATGGCCTGGTGATGAAGCATTCTGGAATCTGAGGCTTAACAGTCCTGTGCATTTAACCCTGCTCAGCTTCCTCACCAGTGCACTTCAGGCAAAAATTATACTAAAAATGAACCTTGGAACTGCCAGTATTATAGAGTAAACGACAAGATAAGGCTGTCATAGTTTTTCAGAAGTAAAGCATCTAACATTTAGAAAGTTGCAGAACCCAAGTGTCTTATCTTAATTTTCAGAAGACAAAACTATTCAGATTAAGATAGCGCAGAAGGTAGGGGCTTGTTGTTTTTCCCTTCAAATTGCAGAACTTTATAATCCCTGCTTTACATATGAAATACAAAGTCATGAATGTCATCTTTGTAGCTTAAGCCCTGAATGGTGTGTTTGCTGGGGGAAGTCCTCTGTTTACAGAGAAGTTGCTTCTTCTTATCCCTGGTGACAGGCCTAAAAACGGCACTTGCTCAGGGAGAGGGCTGAACAGCTCTGGAATATCTTCCTTAGCTGTCCTCCTAAGAGCTGCAGAGGGGTATCCAAGGAGTAAACAAAGCTCTTTATCACATCTCCAGGCCCTGTCCTTTAACGTTTATGGAATTGCTGAGGCTGCAGAAAGAGATGCTGCTTGCAGAAGCAGGAAAACAAGCTGCTCAGCCAGTAAATGGAAGAGGAGCAAATGGCTGCCAGCCTCTGGAAGAAGGGAGCCTACCTTGCGAGCGTGGGAAAAAGATGCCAAGACCAGACTGGGAAGCAATAGTCCCTCTTGTCAAGATGCTGACCTTGTTGAGGGGAAAAAGCTGAAGCATTTTTTCTCATGCTACCTAGCTCTGTGTATTACATAAGTTTCTTTCACCAGACACGGCACTTTTCCTATTTAACAGCTCTTCATAATGCTCAGAGTTCTCACCTTTTCTCTCCCACAGATGTGCTGTAGCCAACTCTCTGCAAAACACATTTTCTCACAGTTACCACTGTTGATGTGCTTTTCAATGCTTTCAGACCTCACAGTCTGAAAGTTTGATAATTAATCTGTCTAAAATTTTAGATAAACACTAAAGTGTTGCATTAAAGTGACTTTTCAGAGCATTGGTATCATGCTAGAGTAATGCTGCCAGCTGAGTTCTGGGCTTAGGTATTTAGAAAAACACGGAGAGAATGAGATGAGAATCAGATTTCCAGAAAGCCCGAGACCTGAGTTCTGCAGCTGAGGAATGAACATCACAGGCTCTGAGCAGAGGTATGAATCCCTCTATAGGAAAGGAAAAAAATACTCTATTTGGCTTTGAAAAGGCAAAATCAATATATTGGGCACTTCATTTTTACAAGGGGGTCTCTGTCCAGTGCTATAAAGTTTTGTTGTGACCTGGATGTTGACCAACAGATGGTTAATCAGCTGGCATTGTTTCAAATTCCTTTCTTTGGTTAAGATGCTGAATACATCACTTTCCCTTGTTAAACTTCATATAGTTGGTGACTGCCCAGCTCTCTAATTTGTTGAGTTCTATCTGTGGGGCCTCTTCCTTTGAGGGAGCCAGTAGCTCCTCCCGATTTAGTATCACTGGCAAACTTACATAGTACACATTGGAGTCCCATGTCCAAGTAATTTATGAAGATGTTGAAGAGAACTGAGCTGAGGATAGAGCCCTGTGGAACTCCACTAGTGACTGGTTGCCAGCCTGATGTCACCCTATTCACTGTAACTCCTCATGCCCGAGCTGTTAGCCAGTTGCTCACCCACTGCGTGAGGTGTTTATCCAGCTGTGTGCTGAACATTGTGTCCAGAAGGACACTGTGAGAGACAGTATTGAAAGCTTTACTGAAATCCAAAAAGATTAACTGGCTTTCCTAGATCAACTTAATCAGCTTGATCGAGGTAACTTGGGTTACCTTGTTGCAAAAGGAAATCAGGTTTTACAAGAAGGACTTTTCCCCCATGAAGCTGGGCTGATTGTGACCAGTGATTTTGCTGTTCTTCAGGTATTTTTCAATACTTTCCCAGAATAATCTTCTCCATAATTTTGCCAATTACTGAAGTGACACTGACAGGCCTGTAGTTTCCAAGGTCATCCTTCTTACCCTTTTTGAAAACTGGGACAATGGTAGCCAGCTGCCAGTCACCTGGGACCTCATAACTATTCAAAAATCAGTGAGAGAGGCTTTGAGATGACATCAGTCAGCATTTTGAGTACTCTTATATGAATCCTATCAGGCCCCATAGACTTAGAGGGAACGACCTGAAGCAGCAGATCTCTCACAAGTTCAGGGTTTACTGGAATCATAAAAGATCTTACTGGTATTTAAAAGATATTAAAATTTAACATTCTCAGCAAAGTACTGGTCCCTAAGAAGGGAAATGTCCCTGGTCTCTATGTATTTTCCAAAAGTATCCTGATCTGGAGAGCTGCAGTAAGCTGTATCTGTGTTTTCTGTTTGGTACAGCAACATGTTTTTCATTACTGAGAGTTCCAACCTCTTTGGCTTGCCTAGCAAGAGAGGCTTAGGGAAGAGTTTCCTCAAGTAAACCTTACAGTTTGTTTTACTATGAAGTTATTTAATCATTCAGTGTTATATATACTTTCAACACTCAAATGACAGTGCATATTTTTTCTCTATAATCTGTATCAAGAGCTTTGTGGAAGAACTTATGCATAATGTATGAAGCATTTTTCTAGATTGTTTAAGACAGCTATATTTTGCATATAAGTCAGTGTTAAACATTGAAAACACAGTATAATTTTCTCAAAGTTATGGCACTTATGGCACAGAAAGGATTTTTCTGAGGATTTAGAGAAAAACCAAGGATGTGACAGACTATAGTTTTGGTGATCTTCTAACTAGCAAAGTGGTTTACATTCTTCTTAGTATTTAAAACCTACTGAGATCTTGAGCTGGCTGGGGACAAGGCAGCCATTCTTTCTACCAGTATTTTTCTCATTGCCATCAGGAAGCTTCATCTGTCATCCAACATTTATAATAACCTGTTGAATTATGTTGAGAATAATGCCTTTCTTCTGGGAATGAATTACTATAATTCTCAAAGAATGACAATTTCCCATGGCACTACTGTTTCCCTAGGAGAGAAGAGGCTTCTGCTTAGGTGCTGACTGTCCACTTGGATGCTCATCTGTTATTCCCTGCCTCCTCCCAGCAGTGCCTGGCTCCCACCCCACTGTAGCTACCAGCATGCTGCTGATGAGGGAAGCTGGGTCTCTTACCTAAGGGGAGACAACTGAGAGCTATCTTTTCCTTGCCATACTCTGAGGTACATCTTGCTTACCTAAGTTTAAAGGCTATTGGGCCTTTTTAAGGTAGTTATCAGACAACAGAATTTGGCAAGAGTTTTGATAGCAGAAAGACAACACTCTCACTATAAGAGTGAAATCCTGAGAGTACTAAGGAGTCAGCCAGGTGCTGTGCATCCCACCTCCTGGCCTTACAGTTCAGCTCTGTAACTTCTTCAGGCAATTATTTGAGTCGTTTGCTTTTCAACAGCCCCTTTCTAGGAATGTTGGTGTGCAGCTTAGAGGGTTTATTTCCTCAAGACAGATGCCAAGCCACAAGCATGAAAAACCTTAAAAATCAGAGAAGCTTCTGAGAGGTCAAGAATAATATGAGCCGTTTGCTTTGCCAGCTCTCCCAGTAACATCAAGTAAGGTGATTTTTGGTTCTAACTCTTTTACCCAGAGCTTGCTGGCATTTCCAGCTCATTAACTTATGCTGTGTCCTTACTTGGCCTCCCCAGCACTTCCTCTGCTCTCCCAGATCCTTCAATCTCTCTATCTGCCTCTTCCTTTTCTCACAAGCCTTCCTCCTCCAGCTCCTGACACAATACAGCAACGCAACACTGCACAAAGGGACAACTTTGTGAGAAGCTCTAATGTGTATATTCTGTCTTTAGCGTTGCACACAAATGCTTTTCTTTTCTTTCTTATTTTCAGAGGGGCCACAGTTTCAACATTGAAGCCATTCCCTATTCTCCATCACAGATAATTCCATATATGCATTTCTAGTGGCATTTATTTTTCATAGCACTCCAACAGGACGTTAAAGCTTCCTCATTTCAGCGATGCAGCTATTCCTTGCGAATGTATCCCAAAAGAATCAGGATGCTTTCGATGTGCTCAGAAATGAGGATGTGTTTGCTGTCTTCAAGTGTTTGTTCATACTTTTCAACCTGCTAAATTTGTTTGCTTTGCATTTTGACTTCCTGATTTGTTGCCAGGTGTGAAAAAGTTTCTTGTGTTCTTGAAAGCAATGCTTCCAATTCAAGTTTAGAAAGTCCAAATTCAGTTCCTGTTTTTAAAAATAGGACATATATTAAAAGAAAAAGGAGCTTTTCCCATACCCAAAACATGCCTTGCTCTCAAGTATTGCTCATCTGCAACTATGCTTACAGCCTTGCATGATGAGTGGGTTGTGTCTGTTTGGAAGTGAGTAGGTGAACATGCTGTCCTCTGCTCACCTGACCCTGGCTTCTATACCTTTTGGCAGCTTTAAAAAAAAGACTATTTTTAAAAATTTTTTTCCACAGAGGAAAAAGACTGTGATATTTTATCTAGTAGAGACAAGATACTTCAGCTACGTAGATCTCCATGCAAGAGGACACATGGCTCTGGTGGCCTTGGTGCAGCAATCTACAAAGACCAGAGATCAATGTCTGAGCTTGTGTCTTTAATCAGGTGTCACTTCTTGTCCCTGTTAAATAAGATGAGGACTTGCTAGAGGGAAGACTTCCTCAAGTGCCTTCCAAGAGCTCCTTCGTTTTACATCTGGGTGACGTAAAACATGTCCCATAGTCACATCAGTTCCTGTTGTACAGCCCAGTGACTGGCAGCACGGTTGTGGCAGGCAGCAAACCTCCAGTGTGCATCCAGGATGAGTTAACAATTCACGTGAGTGTGCTGCTAATGGCCTGCCATTTTTCACTATGGAAAATTAAGCCCAAAAGTTTTAAGGAGAGTGACATTAGTTTCAAGATATGCCGTAATGCATTTGTGTACAGACTATGAGGCTCACTGCTTCTCTTCACGGGGAGCCCCACTGGCTCTTATACTCCTATACTTACCCTCCTTTAACCTGCTCTATATAGAGCAGGTTGTTAGATCATCTAAAAATCTCCTGTTTGAATGAGATAAAGCTTATGGCAAAATGTGTGTTTCAGAAAGTTAGAGAAACCCAGTGCTGCCAGGACAGAGAGGTGCTAATACTTATTTTATGGAAATGTTAATAGGAGTCATCCACTGAAATCCTCCAGACTTTGATTGGACAATAAGTCCAAGTGGAGATGTTGACTCTAAACACTGTGGTAGATGGATGGGGCAAGGCATGTGGATTGAACTCAAAAAAAGTAATTTTCCATTGGTTGGATAATCCTTTCAGAATCTGTTTTCTGAGCACCAGAGTGAGGTCCTTTCTTGTTATTAATGCCTGTGTAGTGCCTGCGTTTGAGCAGAATGGGTATCAGCAGACGAGTAGCCATGGCAAATGCAAAGGCTGTTTCCGTAACTGGTCAGTGGTCAACGGCTGTGAAGCTGAACCATTTAAGTCTAATGGGCAGCAGTTGGGATTTATTCTAAAAAATTTATGCTGAAACTTGAGAAACACAGGAATGGTAATATGCACTCAGACGGTCAGAGGAATTGCAATATTCACAGTCCATTAAGTCCAATAAAAACCCTGCTATCACCAAACTAGAAAAACAAAGCTCTGCAATATACATCTGTTATTTTTCAATATATGAGTTTAGCTTGTATTCAGTAGGACTTCAGAATTGCAAGCCACTCTGCCAAAGTATAGATGAATCCCTTCAAAACACAGTGTATGGTGCCTCACTATTTTCAAACCTCAGCAGGAAGCAGCCACAGCTCTCTGCCTTACATTTTCTGTTTTATTACAGACAGCTGGGTTAGATCCAGATCACTGGCTCAGGCTGACACAGAGAATATTATGTTGTTGGAGCATCTAGTTTGTATAAAGGAGAATATGGATTCATTTATTGATACTTTTACTCTGTAGAGGATGAAGCATGGGTGCTACATAACTCTTCGAATGTTTTTAACTGAAAAGAACGGTTTTGATGCCACACAGAATGGAGGAAGGGGGAGTATTTAGTTACCTACAGGCATCTGAAGTTGATTCTTATATCAATAATGGCTCTATAAACTTTGTACTATTGGAAAAATCAAAATACATATTTCCTGTTGTTTTTTTTTTTTTTTTTTACTTAGAGTACTTCCGCATTGTTTTTTATTCCCTGAAGTAGAAAGGATGAGAAAACACCCTCGTGCCTCTCAGCTGAAAACAGGCATTTTGAAATTAGACATTATTATTATTATATTATTAGACACGTGAACAGGAACTAATATTGTTTCTTCATTCTCAGCCTGTGTACAGTGAGGTTTCTGTCTGATGGGCTCATGAAAGGAATGCAAGGATGAGTTGCTTGGCAGCATATAATCTGTCAATATATAATTTGTCAACATATAATCTAAGGTAGCCTCTGGAGAAATAAGTGCATGCTTTGTGGTTGCATTCATAATGAATTCAATGAAATGTAGATACCTTGTAAAAAGCCAGGAAAATCCAGCCATAATACTAAGCTAATTTAAAAGATCTCTCTAATTTTGGGATGAAGTTCTTGTGAGCTGGTAGGGCTTTATATCAAAAACATATCACAGTGCTGTTGTAGGAGGAAAAGCACCCCAAAGCTCTCAGTATTGACATTCAGTTGCTTTGCCGATTTTCTTGTTATAGCATAGGTTGCAACACCTCTCGGAGTTCCAAGCCACTTTTCCCCACCTGTCCCTGCCTGCTGTCTGTAATTTAGGTGTTCCTTATGAGCTGCTCTATGAAGTTTATGTAATTAGAATAACCTCTGCAGAGGAACAAAGAGGAAAGTTGTGTAACTCAGTTTGACTGGGAACCTTGACTTGACTTTGCATAGAGCACTGGTTTGAGTGTCTGCTCCCAATACAGTGTAATTTTTAACAATAAATAAAATCAAGCAGGTAGATGAATATAACAGTAATGGTCCAGAAAATAGATAAGATACTAAAGAACACTAACAGTAATAGGGAGAAAAATAACCTGAGTTGCTCACTCACACTCTTTTCTTCCACATTACAATGTGTGAAAGAGAAAAAGTTTCCAGCAAGTAAAGCCACCCCAAATAATAATGCCATCATATCTTTAATATAAGGGTGCAGAAATCCATGGTGGATTCTTTTTCTGGTTTTTATAAGCCCCAAGCCAGAGAAGAAAAATCCTGGAAAATTTAGTCTGTGAGTGCTACAGCTCTCCTTCAAAAAAAAAAAAAAGTTCCTGCTACTGCCCAGCATGATTTTTTTTGCTCACCATTTTCTTTTTATGAACTCCAAACATAGTTCTCAAAAGATAAAGCTGTAAGATTTTTAAGTCTAAGATAAAACAATGTGAGCTTATAAAAACTGGCATCAACATAGTCTCTCTCCTCTCTTTCTGTATGTTCCTGGCACCTTCTTTGCACCAAACTGAGCGTTTTTCTGAGTAAGCAGTAAGCCAAATTGGTAAAAATAGACTCCCAAACTGCTGACCAAACATTTCCACCTCCTTTTTTTGAATCAAACCTAATGCTTCTGTAGTATATGCTATGTTGATTCAGCATTCAAAACCAATGAAAGAAAAAACTTATCTTTTTGTATTTTTCATACTGATTTGGTTTCCCACAGGATCAGCAAGCCTGATCTTACCCTCCTGCAACCAAGGCACAGAAGGGCTTGGGGAAGGGGAAGAGAAGGAAAATAGCTTTTTTCTTTTTTTCTTTTCTTTTTAGCAGAAGTCTGTAAGCAGAGATATTTAGGCTGAAGAGTGGCTGGCTGGCACAAGAGAGAGAGCAGAGGAGAGTAGGACAAGGCTGCAGTAACATAGACTTACACTTAAGAATCAAGGGGCAAACAAATAATGTGGATGTCATCGTGGGAGTCTACTACAGACCTTCCAGCCACGTTGGTGACACTGACAAATTATTCTTTGAGGAACTAAGGGACACTTCTAAGTCAACTTGCCAGAAGTTAACTGAGACTGTCACAGATGGTACAAACTGGGCCAGAAGATTCCTAAAAAATCTGGATAACAACTTTATGGGACAGGTCCAAAGGGAGCTGACTCTGAAAAGATGTCCTCCTTGATCTGTCACTTGTAAGCAGAGTGGATATCAAGAGCAAAGTGGACACTGGCAGTTGTCTTGGCCGCAGTGACCACAGAGTGATCAAGTTTAAAATCTCTGTTGATAGAAGGAAAAGTGCCAGCAAAACCTCAGCTCTGGATATGAGGAGAGTGGACTTTAGGCTGCTCAGGGAATGGGTAAGTATGGTCCCCTGGGAAAATGTTTTTGCAGGTGTTGTGGTCCATCAGTGCTTTTCAAACATCACCTCCTCAGGGCAAAGGAGCAGGCAATTCCCAAAATGATGGAAGTCAAGCAGCCAAGACAGAAGGCCAGCTTGGCAGAGCAGGGATCTTCTCTTGGAAATAAGACAGAAAAGGAAAGTGTATGCCTAGTGGAAGCAAGGGCAAGTGACATGGGAAGTATTCAGAGATGCTGTTTCCTACTGTAGGGAGAAAATTTGTGCAGCCAAAGCTGAACTGGAGTTGAAGCTGCCAGAAATGTGGGGGAAAATAAAGACTTTTTTCAAACATATTAATGGCAATAGTATAGAAATATCATTGGCCTATTACAGGATGAGGATGGTCACCTCACAACAGGGACAGAGACAAGGCAGAGGTGTTAAATGGATTCTTTGTGTCCATCTCCAACACTGAAAATGGGCCAAGGGATTCTCAGTGCCCTGAGCTGGAGGACCATGACTATGAGAATAATCAACTCCCAGCTGACCCTGAAGTTGTGTGGGATCTGCTTCTCCAGCTGGATCCCTACAAGTACTGGCTCTCCAAAGAAGTGGTCACAGTACTAAGCCTGACGGAGTTCAAGAGGCATTTGGATGAAACACTCAGGCACAAGGTGTGATGGTCCTATGCAAGGCCAGGAGTGGATTCATTGATCCTTGTGGGTCCCTTCCAACTGAGCATATTCTGTGATTTTGTGATTAGGGTGCAATGAGAAGCAAGTTACATCTATCCATGTGGGGAGCCTTAATCAATGCAATTAGTCAGCTTAAAGAGAAGTGGGAGCAGAAGGTGGAGACTACACAAGCCTCTGTCCAGGGTGCTCTTTTTCCTTCTGTTTTAAGTAGTTGACTTTGCTGGTTCAGAAGTATGAATTGTACGGAGGGCAAAATCTTCAAGGAATTACTCTGGGGCATGTAGATACAGTCCAGAGTGACATCAATTCAAAATCAGCTTTTGAAGAAGGGGAGGGTTTTTCTACTTGCTGTCCTTACCCAGCTCATCCTGGAAACTCAGTACAGTTCTGCAATTCTCAGCTGCCAAATTCAGTGCCCAATGTTGGGTGAGATGTTACTTATAGAGTGATACTATATGGACATTCCCCAGGGGAATTCAGGGCCTGAAAATATGGTAAAGCTCCAGTGATCCATTTTCTCTAGATGTGACCCTGATTTTTACATATTTTCATTCTGTTTCTCCTATGGTCCGTACAAGGCACAATATTCTTGTCCTGGAGTGATGTATTATTGAGTTATATGCAGCTGCAATTTTATGGCAGAAAGGCATAAATTTGATCTTTTAATATTTTAGCTCCTCTCTTACAATATGTATTTGGAATTGTGATTAATTGCTGCAACTTAAATATTATAGTAATATAGGATCTAGGTGTAGATATTCAAACTTGTGCATCTAAGGCTAAATTACTAAAAGCATGGTGTGTGACACTTGCTGTACTGATTGTTTCCAGAAGGGCTGGTTAGGTACTAAGGAATTCTAAAATTCACAACCATGTTTACTCTCTGTAACTAAATAAGAAACTTAGAGGTGAAACTAGAAATGTTGATGGGATTTGGAAGCTTTTGTTTTCCTCCCTAATATAAGTAACAGCATAAGCCTATGATCACAGGGAAGCAGAGAAACAAAAGTGAAGCAATATTCTAGGTATTACTGCCTCAAACAGTTCGTTACAACCACGAGCCCTTTAATTAAGTAGAATTTACCCCAGCGTAGAGGACTTCTGTAAAAGCCTTTGCTATACACATGACCTGCTTCAGGTCTCCGCGAAGGGCAGGAATTTGGCATAACTGGTGAGGTTCTGCCATAGACATAAATCCTTGATGAAAATCTCAATTACCACGTTCAGCCACAGGATGTCCTCATTTTCAAAGGTCTGCAAAGGTTTCTCAGCTGGAAAGCCACGTGTTGTTGACCGTTTGCAGGGCATGGCATAAAAAATACACTGTGTATTGGGTATTGCCAAACTCCAAGCTTACCACCCATAAAACAATGGAATCGGTTTCACCTGTCGAGGTAATTAAACTCCTACTGGATGCAGAACATATATTTCTTCTTTCTCTGTTTTTTTTTTTTAAATGACTTAAGTGTAATTTATGTAGCAGCTTGCTTTGCAGGACTCTTGCATGCCTAAACAGTAAGAAGTTCACAACATTTCTTCCTTTTTCCAGTTCTACCTTCACTTACTGCAGTTTTTGCTCTAGATTTGGACTTCAGCTTGATTTTTCAAAATTCTTATGAATTCTCAAGGATGCATCTCTCTGCTTGTAGGAGTCCTGATTGTCTAATCCCACAAAGACTTTGCCAGTGTTAGGTAATCACATCATGCCTGTAGCTACACCTGCCCGGAGAGCTTCACTTTGCTGCTTCTCAGAAACATAGAATCATAAAATGGCTTGGGTTGGAAGGGACCTTAAAGATAAACTAGTTCCAAGCCCCCTGCCATGGACAGGGAGAACTTCCACTAGATCAGGTTGCTCAGAGCCCCATCCAATCTGGCCTACTTTCTCCTCCAGCTTGTGAGCCATCACCACCCACCTTCCCTTTGCTTTAGGCTCCCCTGCCTGTACCATCACGGAGGGTATTTCTCAGCCCAAGCTTCCCCTGCAGCTAAAGCTCTCATCCAGCCTCCTCATTCTTGCAGCTGTAATGGCATCCTCCTCGTTGCCAAACATTCCTGTCTTCTGATTATGACTTGACATTGCTTGTCAGACACCCTCCAAAAACATATAAAAATCTGAGCTGGCAGAAAGACTGGCAACTGGATGTCAGTAGCATGTGGGTTTCTTGTTTGTTCATGAAACATGGAAAATGTTCATAAAAATCTCCATTGTTGGTTTTTTTCAGTCTGAAGTTTCAAGAAAAAGAAAATGTACTTCTCTTAGCTTTCTTCTTATTTTTTCAATTTAAGCTGTTTTTAAACCACATTGTCTTTCCATCAAGAGGGCAGCCTGTGCTCTGCAACCACTTGCTTGACATCATGACAGCAGGTTTTACCAGAGGACAAACTCAGTAGAAAAATTAAGGCCAGACTTCTGTCCTTAATAATAAAGGAAATTCACCTTCTGGTATAAATGGGCACACTTATACTAGAGATATACCCTTCATGTACCAGCATGGTAGTTTTATTCCTACCAGGGTGGTGCATGATCTCCAGCAGGAATCAGCCCTTGTAGCTGCTGAAGTCTCCTAAGGTAGCCAGGTATGCCTTTATTTATCTACTCACTCAGTGGTTCAGCATTGGGTGAGTGCTTCAGAAGAGATGAATGATGTTATGTTTCTACACACAGCTCTGCAGGACTGGTAGCTCCTCATGGAAAGTTGCTCACCCCTGGCACATCCTTTCATGCCCACTATGGAAAGGGAGGCATGCCCAGAGCTGCTCAGGTGGGCAGAAACCTGGGGTGCACCTGGTAGGACTCTGAGTCCTGGGATTTGCTCCCTGTTCAGTAATTGTGCTGTTTTCTGGGCTGTGAAACAGGCCTAACATTCAGGTCTAAGATTCAGAAGATGGAAGACGGGGAGAAAACCACCATGGCAGACCTGGATGACACGAGGGTTGTCACAATGTTGTTATCTTAACCCCAAGTACATGCTGATGTTTCCATAACAGGGAGAGGAGCAGAGTGTGGTAGGAGCAGACTGCTCTGCAGACACACTGAACAGCTGAGAGCAGCTTCTGAAAAGGACATGTGTTGCAGGACTTCTGCCCTCCCAGATGTGTTGGCAGCTGAAAAGCTGGCCATGGTTTACTGGAAATGAGCTGTCTCCACTCCTGGCGTGAAACTAATTGGGATGGGGGAGTGAATCAAATTTCATGTTCTGGCCTTAGAAACTATGATCCTACTTTGAATTTGCTTGCCTTGTGCTGAATGATCATCTCTCAGAAAACACAGCTTCTGAACTGCTTAGGAACAGCCTACAGACTTCTTAGTCTTCACCCTCTTGGAGAAGACTTATTAATCCTTTTCTGTCATTCTGAAGGGCACTGTGGGCCACATGAACAGTGATGGCAAATACAGATGAAGAAGAAATGGGACTGGAGTCCTACATCTATGTTCTGAGGTTGCACAGTTCCACTTTTCTCTCTGGCACTCATGGTCATCCCTGTAGAAATGAAGCCTGCCATGATTTTTGGGGGGATCTGCCTACTGTTTCTTGAGGTTTTTGAAGAGCTATTTGGAAAATGTGGGATGCTGCTTTTAGTAATTGTAAAACTGAAGATTTGACTTGGAGTAATGAAAAGATAGTAAAGGTTTTGTAAGCAGCAAACCCTAGATTTACAGCAAACACAAAGGATTTTGCTTTCTCAGTAAAAAAGCCTAGATGCAGCTCACATTAAAACGAGTAATTGATCTATGTCCATTTGCAGATACATTGACATTCATGTAGGCTGGGAAACCTTATCCCTGGGTGCATATTTTTCTATTAACTTTCCTAAGTTTGTACTTAGGCTTTCTGCAAATATATCTATTCACCAAGTTGGCAACACTCAGTCTCTTCTAGGAATAAGCTGGGGACATTTTTTTCTGCTGGAAACCAAGAGTAGGTCTGACAAGACAGATGGAAGCTGCTGAACCATTACACAGCTTGTTAGAGAACCGCAGAGCCCTTTAAAGCTGAGGCTGCAGCCAGGATTTACCTCTCGAGAAATGGCAGCAATCCCCAAAATAAGTAGCTTGCATAGGCTACAAATCTGCCTCAAGATAATCAGCATGGATGCAGCCTGGAGGGCTGAACTCAAAATAAAATCCTTTTTTTTCCAAGCTGAGATGCTATAATATGGGACGACGTTGAGCAAACATATTGTGACTCTCCCCTGTTTGGTGCTCTGTGTCCCAGATTGCTGACTGTGCAGCCACACCAAGCTTTGGGTCACACGCCTTTCTTCCTCATATAGATAAAAATTCCTGCTATGTTAACAACAGATCTGGAGGAATTTCATTTTTGCTTGAGCTGATTACTGAAACAGAGTCTTTGGCTAAGTGCTTGCAGGGCACACATTGCAAAGGCAGCCCAGGCAGCATGATGCAGAAGTGACCCAGTCCACAGAGGATTTAGGGGACTTTTATCTGCTAAATATTAGGCTTGTTAGATGCACATGTTGCTGGGCCTTTGTGAACTGATTTTTTTTAAAATTTTTTTTTTCAAAGGAATTTTGGACAAGTTTCATGGCTGTGGCTGCAAAAGGCCCACCGGTGACAGGAAACTGAGCTTGCTGCTTTCTGCTAAAAAGGCTCTTTTTCTTCCAAAGCAAGTGATCACAGCAGCAATATTACCATGCATCTTTTTGAGATACAACATAGTGAGTTGTCTGGTAAGTGTGTTCTTAAAACCAGATGATCTTTTTAGCTGAAACTTTCCTAAAAATACCTGAGTCTGAGCCAGACACGTAAAGTAGAAAACATTATCCTGACAGTCGAAGTTTGAGGGGATTGCGAGCAAGTAGAAACTAGATCTTACAAAAGGAAGTACTGGGCCAGCTAAGGATGGAGATTATCAGCTCTTCCCATTGCTCCCGATGACAGAAGGACAAAAGGTGCCCTTCTGCTTCCTAAGGATGTTTCCAAATGTAAAGAAAGGGTCTTTGTTTTTGTTGAGGGGGATTTTGGCTGAGGAACGTTAGCAGGGAAGCAGACAAAGATAGGAAACCTGCAGCAGCTTGGCATTGTGTGTGTGAGGAGAAGCTGCCTGTTCGGTGCTAATAGTGTACCTCCAGGAGCTTGAAAGGGCAAGATGCTTTTGGTTTTGGCTTTACTTATAGCTGTTGTGTCCTGTCAACTTCCACCATTTTTGGCTTGCCGCTCCGAGATTGATTAAAAATACAGTGTAGAGCTTCCCACCTTCCAGAAAATAAATGTTGTGATCTCATGGCGGTCCTGTAACAGATGGACTGGGAGACAAAAGAATAGAGGAAATACTGCATCATACTGCCATGTCTGCATTAGGCTCAGCATCTCTGTCCTGAGGTCAGATTTCTGCTGAAATTTTGCTTGAGGGCAGTTTGTCCTTCATGCTGGGAAAAGACACATGGTGAGCCACAAGATGAGCATGGCTGTATAGGGAAAGTTGGAGGAAAAGTGATATATATGAAAGGGTGGGCTGTCTTTCTTTAGGGTAACCTGTGTCCCAGCATCATCTCCACCTGGGCACAACCCATCTGTACTGCACATAAACCTGAAAGGACTGATGTATATGAATGGCCTAAACCAAGTGAGCCCATAACAAGGAGTGGGATTTCAGGCAGATGAGAAGTCAGCCCTCTGCCACAAGTTGAAAGAGTCCGGTGACATGCACAGCAAAGCAATATGGATGGATAGGCTGCAAAATTACAAGCTGCTCTTGCCAACTGTGTGGTTGGAACGAGCATGCCACAGCAGACTGGGTTTCCCTCTTGCCCTCATCTGGCCTCCTGTCAGCCTACGCCTCTGCAGGATGTCTGGACAAAGCACTAAAAAGTGGCAATAGAAATACAGAATTAAAAACTTGAATAAAACATTCAGGCTCACAGTCTGTGTTTGTGTGATGGCTGAAAAAAACCTGGGCGTTTCACAATTAAAGCTGAGCAGTATCCACAGTAGGTGATAGTCCTTCAATGCCAGGATTTCCATCAATGGGCAAGATCAGATGTATACTGCACCACTGGTGTCAGCTGGAAGAAGCTTATTTTTTGAAAAACCAGGTCCTTTTCTGACCCTCACATTTTCAAGTGTTTGCTGTCATCTCAGATCTTCACATAAATTAATTAATTTCAATACAGTTTCAAACACAAAACAGTTTTAGCTGGGCACGTTGTAACCCGGCAAAACCTCTTCTCTCATAAAATGGCCAAGGATAGGATAGGATAGTTCAGTTGGAAGGGACCTACAGTAATCATCTAGTCCAACTGCTGTGCTGATAGAATTACCTCGCAGTCGGGTGTTTGCTGAAGGATCACACTCCAGTCCACTTTGCCTTCCATTTACTCCTCCTTCTGAGGTGCTCCCATGAACTTCCCAGTTCACTGCAGTGTGCTTGTTTGCCAAGTGTTTACTTGACCTAAATTCTTTTGAAAACCATCATTTGTGACAACTTAGCACAGGCATTACAGAACTGGGTAGCTGGTTAATAAAGGCTGTGACCTGGACACACAAGCTCTGACATTTTCTTATCAACAACATAGGCATGCTTTTTTCTATTTTATTTATTTTTTTAATGTTACGGCTTTCTTAAACTATATTTTTTTCTAACTAGAAAACTGAGCTGCTGCATGTATGTCCTAAATTTCTAGTTTACCTTTTGGTTCTCAGCAGAACATCTCTTCAGAAAGGTATTTAATTCTGAAGACAATCGTGATTCTCACTGTGTGGTTACATCAGACCTGGTAACTCACTGGATTCAGATGTCTGCTTTCAATGCCAATTGTTACTGCAACACGATTAAAAGTAGAAAAAATATTTTACCTAATGCAGCTGCTTACTATATTTTTTCCATCTGGCGTTCCAAATAAATTCCAGTTCTATTTCATTTACCTTTGTTCTGATTCCTTAAATAAGCAACTTTCACAATATTTCAGTTCCTCTTGCTCTAAGGAGAAATGTCAGAAATTTCCTCATTCTTTTTCCTGAAGATCAATGATACTTTTCTAATGTGTTATTTTATAATTTGAATAAAAATCCTCTGTCATAAAAGTCATGAAATACAATTTTATAATTAACGTGCATTTATATGAGCTAATATAGGAAATTAGTGAAGAATAGACTCAGCAGTAAACTTGCATTTATGAATACTAAATGTGGAATTGTGTGCATGTAGTTGTTGATAATACCCCATTTGGCTATTCTAAAGGCATTAAATTCACTTCCAGCTAAGATGAAAGAAGAAAATTAGGAACCACATGCCAAAAAAAAAAGTTTTGAAAAAATTAGGAGCCACTCAAAATATTTTTCATTGTTGTAAAATCTATGTTAGACCTTGCTTTTACCTCCCGTCAGTAAAACATTCTCCAAGTCCATGATATGATGGGCCATAAGGATACTCCTGATATCATTTCTTGACACACAGAGTGATTCTCCTCATTGCTGCCCTTGTGCTGGTGCAGGCCTAGACCAGCCCATCTTCCCCAACAGAGGTACTATCTTCTCCTGACTCTGCCAATACTGAAAGCCCACTGGAAGCTGAGGGGCCCTCATCATTCAGAGGATTGTGATTCTAAAATGAAGGTGTGGCCTAATGCCTACCAAAATCTCCAGGTGGGCTTCCTACACAGTGTGACCTATCTCATGCTCATTATCTGCATTTTTACTTCATGCCAAATCCAGCAGTATGTCTCAGTGAGCCATGGGAAATAGTACACCAAACTACATGCAGTCAAGGGGTATTTAGTTACATCACAGAATTACAGAATCACATGATGTTGATTTGAAAAAAATAAATGCAGACTTGAATTCATGTCTCTACTTGTTCTCTTCCAGGTGGTTGGAGAAGCAAAATTTGCTGTGAAAGGTTGTATCTGGTTGTACTGGATCAGCTGAAAATAGCAAAAAACTGAAAAAATGGTTTGGGCCCAGAATGTATCCATCAGCTGTGACAACCAGCCCAGCAACTGGGAGATGAAAAAAGAAAGCCAGCCCAGCCACCAGAATATCTCTTTTCCTTACTTGCCAGAACCCATCTCTTTGTTCTTCCGGCCAAAGATAACGTGTGTCAAGCCTGGAAAATTGATGTGAAATATGAAACTATCGGACACAATGCAACCACATGTAACTGGCCACTCCTGACAAACCAAACTGAAGCAAGTAGGAGTAAATCAAACTAATACCTCATGTAATTGCAGTTCATTGTGTTCAAATAAAAGCTGATGTTAACAGGAGTGATTTGTTTGGTGGGGGGATGGAGAGGATAGGAGATGCTACAGCTTCTGCTCACAGTGATTGCTATTTATAATGCTGTAAAACCACAGTGAATGTGTTAAATGCACTGCCACAAGCGTGTGCCGCTTCTGCTTGGTATTACGGCTATAATAATTCAATGCAACTCTTAGATGTGCCTTTGTACTAATAATTCATTTTATGAGTCTGTATCAGTTATTTCAGACATATAAAAGCTTTGTAGATGTGGTACCTGTGGTGGTTAAACCATAATTTGTAACTGTATTTATAGCCCTGTAATCAATTTGGAACACTTTATAGTCATATCTACCTGCTGCTTTCACAGCCCCCTTCTAAACAATTTAGAAAGAAACTGAAGAGTAAATGAGACCAGAATCCTCAACTAGCAAAACTGAGTAAAGAGAAGTACGCAATTGCTAATTACCTCCAGCACCCTACCAGGGCTGGCTCTCAGCAGCTCTGTGGGTTGTTGCAGAGTTACTGTAGGTTCAGTAGTATTCTCATTTAATTTGTTCAGAGTGCTGCGTAACTAGTCTTTTTAGCATCAGTTCAGTGCTAGTTAAATTATTATCTCCAAAACTAGTCTCATTACTTATAGGACTTGTGTCTTTTTGTCTTCATACTCCTCTTGTTGTGCCCTGTCTTCTCTGTGCTACATAACTGCATCTCTTTCTAACAAGGCTCAGGAAATCTGACTGAGGAGGAAAGAAGCCTTGAATGCAGAAGAGGCTTCAGGATTTGGCCTACTTTATTTTTAAAAAATTATTATTTATTGTATTTTTCTTAGTATTAATTTTAGTGGATTTTGGACTATGAGCTTTATGAGCTACTTAAACTACGCTGATGCAAAATCTATTTCCATCCATTCTCTTTGTTTTCTCTCTACACGACAACGTACTTTACTATTAAATTCTTATTATTCTGAATATTACTGCTTTCCTTGTAGCAGTACTCACCTCCTCTGCACACAAAAACCCATGGGTATCCTTTTTAGGTCTTTTTATAAGAATTTCAACTTGAAACTTGGTGTTGTTTACTTGAATTGCCTTTCGACAAGCCAGAAATCAATTCTGTCTGAGCTGTGCTGAGGAGGGTGAGCTGCAGCATGACCTTGCTCTTGCTTCTTTCAAATCATAACTTCCAGGAACACTCCTGAGATCAGTCCATCCTTATCTATACTTCACATTTCATTGTATGAATTCCTTGAAAGTCGCAAAGACCTCATTTTTTGAACAGGAGCACACAGGATGATGGTATCTAGCAAGAGAAATGGAGATTTTCAGCACTGAAGATTTTGGCTGGTAGTGACTGAAGGATGGCTCTTTCTTTGATAGACTAGAAGCCATTAATTTTTTTGGTCATGACCTGTCTCCCAAGTTTCAACTATGAAGTGACTGTATGTATAACTGGTACCCGTGCTTTCATTCCAAACAGAGACCCCTGAAAGCACTGACTTGTTCAGCAGAGCGATGTCTTGCACATCACACAACCCTGCTGGCAAACCCATGCAGGAGAGCTTGCTCATCTCCTGCTGTGTGAGTCCTGCAAAAAACTGTAGCTGCAACCTTTGTTTATAAGCACTTTAGTGTCATTTATTTGGGGCAACAATGACTGTCAAAAAAGCTGATGGGGGTTGCCTGGTCACAGTGCAAATGGCAAGAAGATATGTGAACTGTGGTACCAAAGCAAGAGCAGACTTCATCTGTCCACTTCAGAAGCAGAGCTGGTAGAAGTCTGACCTTGTCTGCCCAAGGCTGAAGAAAGTGGTCTGCCAGGAAAGAAGCACAAATCTGCTCCCCACGCTCATTCACGACTCTTGCAAAAGAGGTAGTGGCTTTAACTGTCATATCAAGTGGCAGCTGGAGCTAGGTAATCCCCTGCAGAACTGGGAGAGCAGCAGACCTTAGTTTGCTCTCCATGTGAGCCACACGTTGGCTGGCCATGAAAATGTGTAATGCAGCATGACTGCTACTATCAGAGAGGGCAATACTTCTGTCTCTGGGGCACACAGTTGCCCGAGTGAGAAGCTTGTCATGTATGTGTTACTACAGATCCTGGTAACTTGCTGTCCTCCTCTGCTTGCTCACAATTTCTCATGCATGTCTGGTAGTAACTTCTAGTTACTCTACTGAATCACAGTTCTCTTTTTCTACCTCTTTTCAAAGACCTCTCCCAACAAAACCCGCCCCAATATGAGGTCACTCCTCTGGCCACACAGGATACAGAACTGTTCTCTTCTTTGTTGACGGAAGGGGGTTTTATTGTTGCTATTTCTTGGTGCAGAAGAACTACAGACACCCGTAACTCATTACATTGACCAAAGCTAGACAGGTTTACTTGCCTGGGACGCTGGTTTTTGCTGTGAGAATACTATTTGGTCAAGAACAGCACTGGTTTGCCTTTTGGCTTCCTTGATGCCTATTTCCATACAATAGATTCAGGCTGTATCTTCAGCTGCGCAGTGGGCCAGGCCCACTAGCAATGATTTGATGTCCTAAGCTCCCAAGGACTTTATCAAAGGCCCTAATGGCAGTAGCTGTCCTCAGGGAAGGGGAAGAGGATCTTTATCCTTATATTGAGTGTCAGCTGGTGAAGGCAGATCTCATAAATAAGTATTAAGCTCTCTTGCAATCACTCTGTCCCCTGGATGCCTGGATACTCACAAGAAGCATCCAAATAGTTGGATTCATTCTTCATTGAAGTACATGGACTCACACGATAGTCAATCACTCTCCTGCTACTGTCTAGACTTGTCACAGTGAGGCCTAGTCATGAGACATATGACAGCATCTACAGAAGTGACACCTCATGTCAAACTTTGTGTTTGTGTCATGCAAGAAAGGCTCAAGCTGTTTACAAGCCTCTGTCTGGAGGGCATGCTGGACATTTCTTCCAAAGATCAGATGGTGGGACAGCGATGGCCAGCACTGCTAAGGGAACTGCTAGAGCTCTTGCCTGGTGTCAGACTCAGCTGTGGCACAATGTGGATGCTTCCAGCCGAGCAGATGTATAGGAGGTCCTGAGGCATCACTCATATGTCTGTTCTTTAGAGTGGAGGTCAGAAGTCAGGAATTGCCTTCTGTTTGGCAATTAAGCAAATCACACTGCTCTCCAGCTTGAAATGCTTTAATGTCACCCTATCCCCATGATGTAGTGCTACATAGGGCTGCATGTCCTATGTATACTTGGGGAAATCAGCTGCAGCCTTCCCTTTTTCATGTGCCGTGCTGTACAGCTCCCATGCAGTCTCACTTCTTTAGAGGGTTCCCTAGGAATGTAGTCACTGAGGTCTCTGAATTTAGGTAAAGCAATCTTGATTGAAAATTTTGGTTGGTTTGTGAACAGTTTGAACCTCAAATTTGCCTCAGTATTTACTCATTTGATCTCTGCTGAGCCTCCATGTTCCTGCATCTAGTTCAATACCTCCAGCGTCAGATCTTGGGCTGGAGCTGCCATGAGAAGCTTGATGTTCTGAAGCTGGCACCTCTGTCTGCCATGACGGAGGCCTTACCGACAGCTGGAAGAAGTGCCTCTGCAGCACCTGCCTGTCCACAGGCTGGGAACCATGAAGTGGGATGAAGATGGTCCTCCTCATCTCCACCTCTAAGATCTAGGCAGTTTCCTAGATCTCTGACTTTGCCAAGCTCTGTGCCATTGTGCAACATGTTTGTTTGATTTTCTCCTGTCTTGTAGTTCTGGTGTGTGCCTGCCTTGTTTTTGAGCATTCATGAGCACATTTATGGATGCTTTTTGTAAATAGTGGATATATTGATGGAAGCAAGAAACTATTGGTTCTGATGGATTTTTTAAGGCATTTATAAGAAAACAGTAACATTTTTAAAGTTTCTTGTTTTGTGATTCAGCAAAGCATAACAGTATACAAACACTCAAAATGTCCTTTTTAAAACAAAAAAAATAGATCACTGCAATTCCCACATAAATTTTGTAAATGTAGCTTGCAAGTTTTATCACCTGATTTAAAAAGAGCACAACAATAAATACGTTGCAACTTTGTAAGATTCAGTGTTGTTGGTACCATGCAGGGATTAAAGGGCAGATATAATTACAATAAATTCCTCTCCTCCCTATTCCTATATCTGCACCCAGTTATAATTATGCAAGAAATTAGCATTATTTCAAGAGCAGCTCTGATGTTAACTGCCTGTTTTCAAAAGTATTTTATGTCACTGTGCAGATTACAAAACTGCTATTATGCAACCAGAAAGATGAGCTCCTTTGAGAGTGTGTTTTGCCATCAAGCTCAGGAGCACGTTGCCCCACTCACAGGACTGTGGGGTGGGACTGAGGGAGCTTGGAGCCGGCGGACACGGGTAGAGGGCTGCCGGAGTATTTTTCTGTGCTAACCCTTCAGCCCTTTTGAAAGTGGATTTTAAACAAACTTATTTCAGAAGTACTTGAGGATAGTATATAGATTATTGTTTTCCCTTATGCTACAGCAATGGTGTTTAAGAGAAAAAACATTATCCGCGGCCATAGCACCTAGCGAGCGAGCCATACATTTTACTGTATTACCCTCCAGACAGTTTTGTGTTCTAACAATTGACAAGAAACTGTGAGCGTGGTCTGCGCGCGCCCGCTCAGTGTTCCTGGGCGCTTCAGGTAAGGATCGGCATGTTGCATAGTCAGTAAAACGAGCAATCCACACCGCTCCTCGGCACTCCTGGGCACTGCGGACCGCACGACACCGCCGGTCCGACAGCAGAGCCCGCGGCCCGCCCGCGGCGAGGGCACAGCCCCGCTGTGCTGCCGGCCCGGCCGCCGCTGGACCAGACGCGCCCCGGGACCCCCGCACTCCCCGGGCGCGGCGTCACGGTGCGGATCCCCCGCTGCCCGGGCACTGCTTTACGCTTCCAGCTAGCGCCGCTCCGTCCCAGAGCGTCCTTTTCCTTGGCAGAAAAGTTGTGCGAGCGCCCGCCCCCGGCTGCCCGCAGCGAGGCGGCGCCGAGGAGGGAGCGAGGGGGGGTGTACGAGCGGCGGGCCGGGTCCGGGCCCGGGCCCGGGGCGGGGCAGGGCGGCAGGGCCCGGCCCCGCTGATGTCAGCCGGGACGGGGGAGGAGGGGAGGGGGACCGGGAGC